>PVHX01018687.1:0-36157 GCA_004024805.1 Geosciurus inauris | reverse complement strand
AAGGTTGGGGATGTGGCTCAGTGGATAAGTGCCCCTGTGGTCAGTCCCTGAAACAAACAAACAAACAAAAACAGAAAAGAAAAAGGAAAGAAACCAAAGAACCCTATCTGTCTCTTACTCTGTCCACTCTCGAGTTTCCCATTCTTCCCCCACAGGTATAAGAAGAACATCAAGGCCTTGTACATTGTGCACCCAACCATGTTCATCAAAACCCTGCTCATCCTCTTCAAACCCCTCATTAGGTGAGCAGACCCCAGGAGGGCAGGTGGCCTCCTGCACCCCCAGCACATGCCTTGGGGGCTAAGCACCTAGGGCAGACAGCTTGGGGTAAGGCCTCTGTCTGATCTGGGATGGCCCAGCCTGATTCAAGTCCTTCCATTGGCAGCTTTAAGTTTGGGCGGAAAATTTTCTACGTGAATTACCTGAGTGAGCTGAGTGAGCATGTGAAGCTGGAGCAGTTGGGGATCCCTCGCCAAGTGCTCAAGTGAGACTGGGGATGGGGGGCGGGGGCAGGACAACCTGGCCCTGGGCAGGGAGCCCGGAGAACAGGGTAATGGGAAGAAGCAAGTGTCATGATTCCAGGACAGCAGACAGGGTCAGACAGAGCAAAATCAAGCTCTATTTCTGTCACAGGGTGTAACTGAATCTCTTTAAATGTTTGCTTTCTCCTGTGTAGCATGAAGTTGAGTTGTGACGATTAAATGAAGTAATCTGTAAAACCTCACAGTAAAGGTTTGATAAAGTTGGCTGTCAGGACTAGAAAGCCAGAGGGTCTGATCCCTGTCTGTCCTCTCCCCGCCCTAGGTATGATGACTTCCTCAAATCCACACAGAAGAGCCCTGCAACAGCCCCCAAGCCCATGCCACCACGACCACCCCTTCCCAACCAGCAGTTTGGGGTCTCACTGCAGCAGTGAGTACCAGAAATGTGGGTGGGCCAAGGGCTGCTGGGGCCAGGCCAAGCCAGGCTGCAGACCCTCTCAATGCCCTGTCCCCACAGCCTGCAGGAGAAGAACCCCAAGCAGGATCCCATTCCACTTGTGCTCAGAGAGACCATTGCCTACTTGCAGGCCCATGGTGAGTGCCAGACAGTCATGGGATCACTGACTTCCAAAGTCACCTGCCCCAGTTGCCCTTGGGAGGCTGCTGGGCAGGGCTGTGGTCCAGCCCCACTGACTCTACCTGGAACCCCAAGACAGAGAGTGGGCTGGGAAGCTACCCACTGCCCAGAGCTCTGAGACTCACAGGCCCCACTGTTGCCCAGCTCTCACCACCGAGGGCATCTTCCGGAGGTCAGCCAACACCCAGGTCGTACGGGAGGTGCAGCAGAAGTACAACATGGGTGAGTGGTCCAGGGGCTGTTCAGACCCCTGGGGTGGTGCAGACCCTGTGGGTGTAGGTGCAGGAGGCAAGGGCACATGTGACTTAGGGGAGTTCTCTGCCTTCTGCCACCCTGTAAACAAGGGTCCTGCATTCTCTTCCTGTCAGAGGTTTATGTGGCATTTGGTGTCACTACATAGGTCCCACTTGTGCCTGCCTCTCCCAGGCCTGCTGCCTCAGCTGTCAGACTCTGAATCTCCTGGGCTCAGGCTTGTTCAGAGGTGCGGGATAGCTGTGGGGTGGGGTGGGGACTCACTCCCCCGACATGGTCTGAACCTGCATCCCCTTGTCACAGAGGAGAGGAGGCAGGTTTAAGAGGTGGCTCCTAAGAGGAAGGGGTTTGTGCAGTGGCTGAGGGCAACATGGGGCCCACCTGGCCTCCACATGGGCTGCGTCATGTGATCTCCAGCCTGCCTTTCCCACCCAGGGCTGCCAGTGGACTTCGACCAGTACAATGAGCTGCACCTTCCAGCCGTCATCCTCAAGACCTTCCTTCGGGAGCTTCCAGAGCCCCTGCTAACCTTTGACCTCTACCCCCACGTTGTGGGTTTCCTCAGTGAGTTGCCCTCTTAGCCCGCATGTCTTTTACCTGGTCCGGGGTTAAACTTGGGGCAGGTGTGTTTGATTATCCACCCACCACCTCGACCAGCAGGCACGTGGGCCTGGGAACCTCCTGGGAAGTCTGATTGGGGTTTCCTCATTGGCCTTGTGTCAGGGCTTCCTGAGCCAGGCCAGCTCCCCCGTGACCTGGGCCTGATTTCTTGTAGACATTGATGAGAGCCAGAGAGTGGAGGCAACGCAGCAGGTCCTTCAGACGCTACCTGAGGAGAACTACCAGGTCCTTCAATTCCTGACTGCCTTCCTGGTGCAGGTGAGACCCACCTCAGCCTCCACTGCTCGCCTGGGGGTGCAGAGAGGGAGGAGGGGGAGCTGCGGTGTGGCTGGAACCAGGAGGCAGGACTGTGGCTTCCTGATGCAATCCCTGATTCCCTCCACAGATTTCTGCCCACTCTGACCAGAACAAGATGACCAACACTAACCTGGCTGTTGTCTTTGGCCCTAACCTGCTATGGGCCAAGGATGCCGCCATCACCCTCAAGGCTATTAATCCCATCAACACTTTCACCAAGTTCCTCTTGGACCATCAAGGGGAGTTGTTTCCCAGTCCTGATTGCAAGGGACCCTGAGCCCAGCCCCACCGCCCAAGCCCCTTCTCTGGTAGCCCCAGTTTGGACTCCTCCTCCTGGCTTCAGCCTTGCGGGAGATGGAAGCTGGAGCTAGCTACCCAGGTGGCTCATTCTCCCCTCTGTCTGGCCCTCCTCCTCACAGGCCCTGGAGGCCATTACCCTGGGGCATTTTTCTTTGCCTTATACTTCTCACTGCCTCTCTGGATGCCGGGGTCCGGCCAAGCACTCCAGAGTGGGGCTTGGCTCTTCCAGCTGGAGAAGGCTTGAGCCCCTGTAACCCCTTTCCTGTCTGTTTCCCTGGCAACAGTGGATGACAAAATCACTGCCAGCTGGGCTGGTAGCTGGGACTGGTTCTCCCCTTCCTGATAGCTGGAGAAGGAACAGCTGAGCCCTTGGTTTGCCCTGGCCATGCCGAGGTGCCTCCCTATCTGGGTCCAGTTGCTCTGCCTTTTAGAAGTCCCGCTGTATGTTGGCGGGATACAGGCGCCCTGCACCTGTCCTGCCAGGCTCAGCCCTGGGTAATTCCTCAGCTAAGGAATGACCAGGCTGAAGTCTGCTTCCTATTTCTGCCTCCTGGGTCTGCCTTCCCCAAGTGGTACTGCCCCAGGACATCTTGACCTGCCAGGAATGGCAGCTTGGATGACAGGACAGAGTCCCAACATCCATTTTAAATAGTCCCCCCACCAGTCCCAGTGTTGGGGGATCAATGACTCATTCATGCCTTGCCTGTGTCCCACATGCACAGATTCGAGGCCATAAGCTCTTGTGGACCTGTATGTTGTGGAGTCACACTTGTCCCTGCTCTGGCCAGAAGTGACTTGGTGCCTCAGAATACATGGTAGCTGCCTTGTCCAGCTGGGGGCTCTTGGAGGGAGTCGGGTGGAGGCTCAGAGTGCCCTCAGGAGGGGCAAAGATTTTGCTAATAGTTGAGCCCCTGCCAGGTGGAATCTAGCAACCTCCTGAGGGAGTATGGGCACCAGGGTCCTGTTTTTCAGAAAACCTGGCCCCCAGTGATGGTTGGTATCACTCATTCCACTCCTTCCTAATGAACCCTGGGGACCTTATGCCTACAGCTCTGTTCCCCAGTGGCAGGGAACCTCTGCAGTAACCCTACCCCCACAGCTATGGGCAGGCAGGGCAGCCCCCTCTGTAAGCCGTGGGGGACAAGACCAACCTCACTGGGCTCTGTCCTCGGGCCCCTGGCACATCAGGACTCCAGGGCCTCCCTGGAATGTTGCTGGCTGTCAGCCTCTGTGTCTGTGGCCTGGCCCAGGCTCGGGCCATTCTGCTTTCTGCTCTCCTTTGTGTATCATGTTGCTCACAGCCCCGTTTACTGGGGAGCCTTTTGGATCTATCTGGACCTTCCTTGTCCCCTGCCCCCTGGGCCGTTCCTGGGGGGTGCTTGTACTGTGAATCAAGTGTTCACATTCACACCTGATGACTTCTGTGGCACCAATCATGTATTTCACCGTTTGCACTTTTTATATTTCAATAAAAACAGAGATGAAAAAATGCCCACCTGACTATTGGGGAAGTGAGGCCTGGCAGCACAATGTGGTGTGGTGGAAGCGGTGCTCGGGAAGCCCCTTCCCCAGCCCATCTGCCCCCTTCCTCATCTGACTCGAGAGACCAGCTGTCTGACCATCTTCCGGGCTGGGAGATATCTTTAGTCACTTTCCACTCCTGCATCCGCAGCGCTCCATCTGGTCTCCATGTGCTGTATCCTAGGCCACTTTTGCTCCCAAATGGAAGGTACCAGAAGCTTGAGGGGAACTTAGATTTATGTAAGGCAAACAAGGAGGAAAATTAGAGTGGGTTGTGGTGGACACTGGGATAGGCTTTAAAGCTACACTAGGGTTTGAATTTTGGTCCCATCACTCACCAGCTCTAACCCGTGAAAAAGGATGGACCTCACCTCTGAGATGATTTTCATCAGAAAATGGTTCCTGTGATGTGTATGGTATTTAACAGAGTGAGTCCTCTTGACCATGAGCAAAGTGACACTTGGAGCTTGATGTGGCAGCTGGGACTGAAACCCCTACATCCTGACCTTTCTTCCCACCCTGTCCTCAGCCTGGGAGGCTGGGCTTCTCCACCTGCCACCTGGCTACAGAGGTTATGGAAGATCTGACTTTGTTTCCTCTTCAGCAGATTTTGCCTTGCTTTACAGATTAAGATGGTGAATGCAGGGCTGGGGGTGTAGCTCTGTGGTAGAGTGCTTGAAAACAATGAAAATACTTGTGTGTTTTGCACACACACACACCCCTATCCCCCATTGAACCCAGGGGTGCTTTACTGCTGAGCTACTTCCCCAGCTTTTTGTTGAGACCGGGTCTCACTTAGTTGCTGAAACTGGCTGGAATTTATACTCCTGCCCCAGGGGAAATTACAGGCCTGCACGGCACCACTACAGCTGGTTTGTCACTGAAAGTAGGACTGAATTCTGTTTGGCATAGTTGTTAAGGTCAAGTCCAGGTGTTGCTGTGGGCTTAGCTGCTGCAGCAGGAGGCTTGCTTGCTTGCTCAGGCAGGGGCAGCCTGGCCAGAGCTGCAGGATGGGATAGAGTTAGGATGGTGACTGAACACTGGCCTGGGCTCCAGGAAAGTGGTCTCATTGAACAATTGTGGCTTCCGTCCAGGTGCCTCAAGGCAGAAGGCACTGGTGCCCTCCTCTCACTGGCTTTTTTTAGCTCTAAACTGGTGACTGGAACATAGAGGCAGTGAGTGACCCAGGGAAGAAGAGGGGAGTGAGAGGCAGGGAGAGCTGTTTACTTGGGTTGGGCTCCAGGCAGGGCCTCTGCCCGAGTTTTTCAAGTGCCAATTTACCAAGGCCTTAGCAACAGCCCGTCTCGGGGTGGAGCACAGGGAGATGTTTTAAAGGAGTAGGACACAATTGCTGGTCATGGGACACTGGACACTTCACTTTGTGGAGATTCCAGTTAAAGGGGGTTGTCACAGAACAGGCTTTCCATTTCTGACCTAGGGGTTGGACAACTGCCCTGCCTGGCTCCATGGTCTGGCATCATGGTTCAGTATCACCTGCATTCAGTAACAAGTAAGGGCTCCTGGGCCCTTATGGGCAGGAATGAGCTGGCCCCATTCTCCTCAGACCCAGGACTGAACTAAATTTAAAAATTTTCGATCATCCCCCTTTTATGTCATCTTGGGGCCTGACTTCAGCCCGAAGGGGGATAGGGTACAAACTAGATAGCAGTTGCCTAGTTCTGATCAGGCAGTTCTCTTGTGTCTAGAACCATCTCTGCTTCCAGGACTGGCTCAACCTTCAGGTCGCCTCCACTACCACTAAAGGCACAAACCAGGGTTGAGATGCCTATAGCCAGAGCCCCAGTGACCCTGCAGATCTCTCCAACTCTTCATGGCTCCTCAGAGAGCCCAGTGCCCTTGATGGAGTCACTTATGAGATCAGGGCATCAAAACAAACTTGCTTGGGCCTTCGACTTCCTGCTAGTTGACTCAATTCCTTCCCTTCCCTCCAGTAAACTTGGCCACAACACTCTCATTACACTAACAACCATTCCTATCTTCTTTTGGGAATGTGGCAGGAACTCGTCCTCCTTTCAAGCCAATACTGGCTCCTACAGGCCAAGTGGTGAGTGTTATATAAGGGGCATAAAGAGCTGATGACAGTGGCCTTCCTTTCATGGAGATTTTACCATGGGTGTACTTCACAGACATTTTCTTACTGACTATTCAAATACATAACACTGTCATGTGAATAGCATGAGGAAAACGAGGCTCTAGAAAGCTTCCTCACCAACCCAATGTTGTCCAGCTGTCCGTGGCCAAGGCCCAGGACTTAAAGGAGCCCTGCCCTATTCCAAAGCCTGCCTGCTCTTCACAAGGCCACAGAGCCAGTTGATGACCAAGAGCTGCACAGAGGCGGGAGACAACTTACATGACTGGCAGCTATAAAGTACAGAAAAGGCTTTATTGGAAATCTCTTGAGTATATATGGAAGTATACCTGTTGTTTCCAAACAAAGTAGGCTTGAGGAGGAGGAGGCACCCTGCTGCCTGGAGACAGATGACTGGTCCCCGCCTGTGCCCGGGGTGCTACAGGGGTTGTTGGTCTGGCCTCCTCCCTTCAATGGTACAGGGCTGAGGCAGGAGGTGGCCTAGCTGGTTGCTTGGCTCCTCCCAAACTCAGCTCAGTCAGGGATTAGCCTCCCTGGTTTCCCCAAAGATGGGGCCCTGGAGAAAGGCTATTGCCCGGACAGTCCACAATTAGGAAGTCAGGACTGTAGTGGACAATGGCTACCAGGCCTTTCCATGCTAGGCAAAGAGGGCAGCAGCTGAGATGGGGCATCAATAACTTACCAGAGGCCATCCCCCTTGTCCATGCTGGGCCGTGGAGGAGAATCTGATTGGTTCAGCAGGCCATGGATGTGCCCTGGCCCAAACAGGCCAGCCACTGGCCAGCACTGCTGGGAGCATTTCTTGATGGCAGCAGAAGCATGCACAGGGGCAGGGCTCCCCCAAGAGCCCACTCTGGTGCCCACAGGCCAGCCTTGTAGGTGGACAGCATCACATGCAGTTTACTAACAAGCAGTTGAGAGCCATCTGCACTGAAAAGCAGTTGCTGCCAATGAGTAGCCCAGGGGACAGGAGGAATGGGGCAGGGTGCTTCTCCTTAGCCAGGCCACCGGTCAGGCTGGGGGAGGACAGACGGCTAGGCACTTGACTTACTCAAGTAACACCTGAAGGATTAAATCAATCGTCCACCAGCTTTGGTTTCTGAACAGGGAACCAATCCAGCCTGTAAACCCAGGGCAGTGTAGAGACCCTGGGATTAAAGGGAGGTGGTGGTCAGGCCAAAGCAGGAGGAGGAAAAGCTCAGTCTAGCCCTGAGGATCAGAAACAGGTACCCCAGAAGGAAGGAGCACACACAATGCCCCCTTGGGCACTGTGGGCATTGTGTGTGGCATACATCTGGGAAGTCATCACATTTAGCACCCAAGACTCTACAGAAGCTGCGAGACTGGAGGCTCCCACTAGGAACACACAGGGGTGCAAGGGAAAGCCTACTGTCAGTCCAAACCCTGAAGGTCATTTGCCCTTGGCCAGCCCCATTCTTAGATCCCACCTTCCACAGAGGGATATAAGGGGATGGTCTGAGAAACCTCCACAGGAGGAGGCCTCCATCTCAGGAATGGGCCGCCCTCACCTTCCCCAAGTGAAACCTCTAACTGCCAACATATTTCCTCTATAAAATATCTGATTTCTCTGAAAGTAATAAATATTTACCATGTCCTATAACCAAGAAGCAGAAACGGCAGGAAGAAAAAGAAAAGGCCCTTTGCTGTGACCCTCAATGACAGAATCCTAGGGACGTAGGATTTGCTTTTATTTTTCCTCTGTGGAGCTGAGGGGCTGGGCGTAGGCAGCCACCAGGGCTGCAGAGCCCTCTGGTAAGGGCTGGCACAACCCTCCCAGTGAGGATGACGGGCCCCGGAGCTCTCATCCTCACAGGTGGGCAGGCCTGTCGTATTGCCAAGAAGTACAGGCACAGGGGTAGGGGCCAAGAGAGGGCGAGAGGAAGATGACCCTAGAACTAGAGGAGACAGAACAGGACCCTCCTTCCTCCTCCCAGCACTGTTTCCTTCCTCTTTCTGCCTCACAACAGTCTCTGGGCCACCAGCTGGAATGTCAAGAGGTTAATGGGAAGGACAGACAGGGGGCTGGCAGCAGGAGGAATTGATGACACTCTGTGTGAAGCAGCAGGCAATGGGTAGGGGACACAATGGCCCTGCAGAGGCCCTTTGGTTACAAAGGCTCTTCCATCTCCAAAGGCAGAGGGCAGGTCCTCGCAGATGCAGTCACTGGGCCTAACAGCCACCATGGAGTCTCCAGGAGGTCCAGGAGCAGGGGTTTCTGGGTCCCCAAGGAGGGACCATCTTCCCCTCCAGCTAGCTGGGAGCAGCATGAGGGATGGGAGCAGCTGAGGAGTGGGAGGCTGTCTGTCCCCTGGGACCACAGAAAAGGGATGCTGCTGGTACTGGAGGGCACTTTACTGCAGGGTTTCTACAAAGGCATCAAATTCTCGGACGTTCTTCTCATGCACAGCCAGCTTCTCTGGTAACGAGTCCTGTTCAGGGAGGAGAAGAGCTGCTTACTTGGCAGGCCTTGGGAGGCTGCCAGCCCCACCACTGGAATGGAGGAAGGGGATGAGACAGAGACAAAGAGCTCAGCTGAGCAGTGTTGTGCTGGGCAAGTAGAAAGCAGCACAGCTGAGTGAGCAATGGATAGGGGAGGGACATGTCCATCAGGGCTTTGTGGGGTTGCAAAACAGCCATAGGAATCCAAGTGGGCTGCACACTCAATGAGAGAGGAAGGTGGACCGTGCCAAGAACAGGATGGCACAGAAATTAAACGTGAACGACCCCTGATGAGAGCAACCCCAGAATAAAACTGTTAAGTTCAGAGCTCTATGAATTCAGCAGAGTTTATGAAAGGGTTTTTTTAAAAATATTTATTTTTTAGTTGTAGGTGGACAGAATATCTTTATTTTTATGTGGTGCTGAGGATCGAACCCAGTGCCTCACGCATGCCAGGCGAGCACGCTACCACTGCGCCACAACCCCAGCCCTATGAAAGGGTTCTTGATGCCCTTTTCTGGAATGCCCTGCAGGACAGGAGTAAGGCAGCCTTGCTACACTGCCAAGAAACACCTGCAGGTCTGGGGGAGGCCTGGGCATCTGCATCTTCACATCAGCCAAGGCACAGAGAAGGACAATAAAAAAGAGAAGCAGAAAAACAACTGTGACCAGCTGAACCTCCTTACAGTACCAACTATTAATGTAAGAGAAACTGGGCACAGTGGCACACACCTGTAATCCAGTGGCTTGGGAGGCTGAGGCAGGAGGATCACATGCTCAAGTCCAGTCTCAGCAACTTAGTGAAGTCCTAAGCAATTTAGTGAGACCCTGTCTCAAAATTTTAAAAAAGTGCTGGGGATATAACTCCGAGGTAAAGCCCTCTGGATTCAATCTCTAGTACAAATAAGCACAGAGACCTGGCCTGACCAGTGATCTGCCTTCACTGGTGGGGTTAAGCACAAGGACCTGGCAAGAGGTTGGAGACTCTCCTGCCTCAAATAAGAGAGTGGCCTGGACACCCTGACAGTGAGGCAGGTCTGGGCACAGCTGCCCAGATGGAAGGAGGCCTGGGAACTGGTTAGTACCACTGGTGTCATGACGGAGCACTGGGACCCTGTTTCTTCTGCGCTCATGTAAAAGGAGAGGTAAAGAGAGGGTGGTAGGAGGGCTACACAGGAGCCAGCCTGGCTTTGTCTGGCTGTGTTACACAGCAAGTTACTCAATCACAGTACTGGCTTTCTCTTGTAAACTGGGATAAGAAGACCTACCTTTTAGGGCTGGGTGATTCAAGTTAAAGTACTTTAAAAAGGCCTGGCAGCGGGTGTGGGTGTTGTTCAGTGGTAGAGAGCCTTTGCCTCGCATGCACTAGCCACACTGGGTTCTGTCCTCAGCACAAGAAAAAAGAAAGCTTAGAAAAAAGCCCTAATAAGCTGGGCGCGGTGGCTCAAGCCTGTAATCCCAGCACTTATGGAGGCTGAGACAGGAGAATCGTGAGTTCAAAGCCGACCTCAGCAATGGCAAGGCACTAAGCAACTCAGTGAGACCCTGTCTCTACATAAAACACAAAATAGGGCTGGGGATGTGGCTCAGTGGTTGAGTGTCCCTGAGTTCAATCTCCAGTAGCCAAAAAAAAAAAAAAAAAAACCTAATAAATGTTCATAATACTACTTATTATGTAGAACTATAAAGCTCTAAAAAATGATAATAGTAATTATCAGACCATGGGACCTTGACATCTAGTGGTATAGGATACCCCGAGTTTGTGGCTTGTACAGGGTACTCTTCTGCTTTTCCGAGGCAGGAAACAGGAAATGCCCTAAGCAGAGATGTGGCAATTATGGTCGGAGAACAGCTATAGGAGGAAAGACACTCTCTGAGGGAAGGGCAAGAACACTGACCCCTGGGACTCCTCTGCCCCTGCCCCATGGGCATCTGCTGGCCACCACAGACCTGAACGGAAGGGCTGCTGGAGCAGCTTATGAGGACAGCAGGCACAGAGCAGGTGTGAGAAAGTGATACTGAGAACAGGTGGAGAAAGGGAGCTATGGTCAAGCAAAGTTGAGATGACCGCCACTGGGTGCCACGCCAATTGCACCAACTGTGACCAACTAAAGACAAGTCTAAAAATCTCCCTTTCCTGTTACAGGGAAGATAGGAAGCACAGGTGGGGAGGAGTGACAGGAAGAACTTTCTAGGCCTGTAGCTCAGGGATGACCATCAATGAGGACAGGGAGGCCAGAGGATGAGCGGGGAAGGAGTGTTCGTACCAAGTCTTCAGCCATGGACTGCGCCCCGATATCTATGGAGAGGCTGCTCAGCTGAGGGGGGTTCTGAAATTCACGATAGAAGGTCCCCAAGTCCATCGGAAGAATGTCATCTTTAGAAAAAGCCGGTTTCTTAAAAAATAAGACAATCAGTTTAGCTTGCCTTGGGCTGCAAAGGAAAATCACAGAGGAAATTTACCCTTCCAGATATTATCAAAGAAAGGTTCTTCCAGGCTCATCTTAGGAAGCAGAATCTCTACACCTTATTCTTCTGGGCTACTGTCTTTAATCCTGGTGATAATCCTCCTCTCAGATAGGGTTATGTCCTCTTCCTACACACTCCTTTCTTAAACAAAGGGTCATCCGTTCAGGCATGAGCCAGATCTGAGCTGAAACCACTGGAAAAACCTTATTTAGAGTTAAATTTCATTATGAATTTCAACCAGAGACTGGAACAGAACTGTTAGCTATTCATGGGCCTCTAAATGTCTCCCAAGGCAGGGTGTCAGGGCAGGGCACCCCCGTCCCATCGTTTTGGTCTACAGTGGCCTATTTTTTCCCTGTGAGGGAAATCTTATTCAATGGCAACAGATGCCTCTGAGTTTATTTTCCTTGGGACAGCAAAGGTCAAGGGAGGTGATGGCAACTTACGAAGTCGATCATAACGAAGTCATCGTGAGCATTGCCACTGCTGCCCCCACTGGAGCCATCCGAGTGCAGGCTGCCATGGAGAGGAGATATGGGCTCTGGGGAATCTGGAGGATTCACCTGGTTCAGAATAAGGCAGAGTCAGGGCTGATTCTGTGAACTGGATACACGTCACTGAGGAGCTGGGAAGGAAGTTAATGCTGGCTACAGATTCATAAGCCAAGGGGCATGGCTTAAGGCCTGCGGAAAACGTGGTGACTGTGGCCTCTTAGGGACAACTACTGCAACATCTACTGGAAACTGGGGGTCACTGGTGGGCTCACCATAGGGTCAGCATCCTCCAGCTCCAAATTCTTTGGAGCAAACATGGCAAAGGGTATGTCCAAACTTGTCAGAGTCACCTAAAGAAACAGGAGAAAAGCATTCGTTCCTGTCCTTCCCCCACCTGCTGCGTTTCCTTCCTTACTGGCTGCCAGAAGCCCAGTGGCCCAGCAACTCTGCACACCCAGGCGGCCCACACTGCTCTCCCAGGTCCCTTGTCCCCCATCACATGTGCCCACAGCATAAACAAAGGCTGGGCTCCCAAGGACCCTGGGAATTCAGCTGTGGAAGCCTGAGCCACAAAACCACAGGAACAAAGATCTTTGCTGCGCCCTGTCCCCAAGGAGGATCTTCCTGTTTCATATGAAGTATGAGATAACAGTATAGCGCAGTGTCTGGGAACTAAATGGTATCTTGTCTATCTCCTGTGGGAGGCTTAAAAGCCTCAGATGAGTGTGCATGTGTGTGTGTATCTTTTTTGGTACTGGGGGTTGAATCCAGGGGCACTTTACCACTGAGCCCTTTTATTTTTAATTTTGAGACAGTGTCTTGCTAAGTTGCTCAGGGCCTTGCCAAGTTGCAGAAGCTGGCCTCCACTTTGCAGTCTTCCAGCCTCAGCCTCCCAAATTGCTGGCATTACAGGCATGCACCACCGTGCCCGGTTAGAACAATAACTCTTAACTTTTTCTGGAAAGGGGTCATATGTTATTAATCCTCTACACAGAAAAACTTACATACACACACACACTTTTGCAAACAATTTAAGTGGTTCCACAAAACACTGTCCACAGGGCCTCACTCTAAGGACTCAGAAGTTCTCACAGTGGCAGTGGCAGAAGGATCACCTGGTTGATGGGTTTGTTGACAAAAGCCCCCACTTTCCGGACAAAGATGGTCTCCAGGACATTGTGGGGTGAGGCCCGTCCCTCACTGCTGTTGGACACAGTTTCAGTATCCTCACTAGAGAATAAAGTGAAGTTGGAGCTCATTCTTAAATCACAGCAGAACAAGACAGTTCCCCTCAACCCACCCTCCCAGGGTACCACCTGGGCAGGAGTTGGCTCCTCAGCCTATGCATGTGAGACAAACCACTATGTGGTCTGGCTACTGCTGCTGTCCCCCTGCCTCATGATCTGCACTTCCTGGACAACTGAAATTTATACATAATTGAGTAAAGTTTACATAAAATTTAATCTGAAATCCCAATGACAAACATCAGCTACCATTAACTCAGACAAGCCACTCTCATAAACAACCATGATTTTATTACTAACCAATTACATAACCAGACCCCAAACTTTAGCTTCTTCATTTTTTGCATGTTTTTTTTTTTTTTCAATCTAAAAATACCTAAAACTGCATAGCTTACAGCACAATGTGAACTTCAAGCCCTACCTCACAAGGGACGCTGACCACAAGAGTCCTACATTTGGGGCCTTAGCCAGCCAGAGCCCTTTCCACTCTTGATGGCCTGGGCAGGGTTCTCTGTGCCCCCTACCATGTACCAGCCCCTCTCATCCCAATCATCCTCCATTCCTAACAGTTTTTGAACACGTTCAGTTCAGCTGCTCTTGAATTGCTGCTCCCTCCCCTCAAAAGCCCTCCCACAAAATCCCTGGACTGGATTCCAGGGAGACTCTAAGCAACAGAAAACCTAGACAGTGCCTGCCAGCCCAATAGTCACAGCCTTATGAGTGGCAGGGGACAAGAAAGGTCCTCTGGACAAAAACAGAGTCTCAAGGAATGCAGGAGGACAGTGGCAGGTAGCCTCTGAACCCCAGGGACTGGCCCTGAGGAAGGCTTCCGAGCTCTGAGGACCTGCACTAAAAGCTTCCCACAGGGTCCTGTCTGCAGCTGCTCCTGGACACGCCCCAGGAGCCAAGGCCCAGAAAACTGGCGTGTAAGGTGACTAGCAGATCTTCCCCTATCATCCCACAGAAGGAGGATGAGGGGGAAAAAAATTAAGGTTGAAAAGCCAGGAAGTGAGTAAATTATTTTTCCTGACAAATGTCATAAAAAATAATCTTTCTAAACAATTCCCCTCCCACTACTCCACCGTGGGAATGAAGCAAAATATACCAAGAATTTCAATGATGAGAAAGTTCATGGAGGATGTGGTGGGGCAGTGCGATCTCATTAGCTCTGGGGCCTTCCAAATCAAGGGCAGGCAGGGCGGGGCAGCTCCAAGTGCAGCCTCCCAGGGAGAGGTCTGAGGGTAATGGGGAGAAAAGGGTGCCCCAGGTGTATGACAAGCTAGGTGGTTTAGGCCAATCCCTTAATCCTGGTGTTCTCTGTCATCATTTTACTTTTTCTCTTTTTCCCTCAGTGCTGGGTATGGACCCCAGGCCTCACACATGCTAGGCAGGCACTCTGCCACTGAGCCACACCCCAGTCCTCTCCTCCTTATAAAGGAAGTGACAATGGCATTTTTATAGGGTTGAAATATGAGAACTTTCATTTCTTACTTAATCCTTGTCTTCATTATTTGAATTTCATTGAATGTGTCACTTTGGTAATCAAAAAAGACAAAAAAAATTAATTTCTTTTTTAAAATGAAGAACAGGCGTTTCCAAGGATCTCCATGAGGCCCCAACACAGCAGAACATGATGCATTCCACTACGACAGCAGATGTGCCATGGCGCTGTGATGGCAGGCTGTGGTCAGCACCCTGTTCCCTCCTTAGGAAACACTGGCCAATGCCAAAGGCATGAATGTTGAGGTGAGGAAAAAACCAAACAAAAAAACCCCTGACTACCTCTTTACAGGATGAGGGTGACAAGAACCAAGCTCCTCCTATTTTCCAGTTAGTAGCGAAGCCCTGGGCCAGTCTCCTTACATACCAGCTTCACTCCAAGATTCTTATTAGGGAAATTCAAGGATTTCCATTTGGGGCACAAATGCCATGCCCAAGTCTGTGTGTATCAGGGCGTACAGGCCCTTGGCTGGCCTTAGCAGTGGCAGAGCCATGATGGAGACTCACCTGCTAGAAGGTGTGGCAGCACAGTGGGCCACGTCAGCAGGAGTGTGGGTCGCCAGTTTCTCCTGGTCAGCCTGGGCACCGTGGGCTGGCTGGTTGGGAGCAAGAGGCACCCCACCTTCCTTCCCAGGAACCATTAGCTTTGGGGGAAAATGGAAAGATACAATGAACCTTGGCAGTATCAGCATGAGTGAATGGCACGCCCTAGCTTAACAGTGTCTGCTTTCAGGCTTTCCCATCACTGGTGCTGTCACCAGATAGAGAGGCATCCCAGGATCTTATTCTTTCTGGGACTTGGCTACTGAAAGACATGCATGGTAACAACTACAGAGAAAAAAGGAGAGGGGAAAGAACCCTGGGGAAAGTCATCTTTCTTTTCTAAAGTCTAAGAGGTTCCTTCCTCTCTGAGAGTCCTTTTAGTCCTCCTGTTACCAAAGAGCTCTGCGTCCAAACTCTCAGTACAATGCTTTCACTGTAAGACTCCTTCACTGCCTCTGGGGAAGAGAGGCAGCCCTGGGAAGCCCACAGTCCACCACCCAGCTCTCAAGATACCTGGTGAGGGTGCGGAGCATTTAAGCCAGCAGCGAACACTACTGGATAAGCCAGGTCAGCTGATCCCAGGCCCAGGACAGCAGGCTGATAGGAAAGGCGAGAGCTTGAGAGCTGAGCGAGAGAAAAACAGAGGGGCAGAGGAAAGGCAGGAGAAACAGCCCTCCTAGAGTGTGAGCGATGACCGAGCTCAGCAGAAGGAAGGAATGGATCCCAGCCCACACGCACATGCGCTGTAGGCCTGGTGTTGTGTGGGTTATGGACAAGACAGGGGTTTTTAGACCACTTTTTAGATAAGAAAATTCAGAGACTGGTTATACTGAGATTGGGATCCCTGATTCTGGAGCCTCCTGAAGACCTCAAACAAGCTCCTGGCTCCGCCTTTCTCAGGTGCTCAGCTAATTGCTTCTGTCCCAGCCCAGCACATCTGTGGGGTACAATCCAGAGCAGAACTTGCAGCCAAAAGCATCAGTTTTTCCACAGTCTCTCTATTTTCTCCTTTGTCCTTAAGGTCCTTTTGAAACAGAAGGCCATCTTCTCTAATCACACCCTCCATTACTCCTGGCTATGGGAAGGTTCCTATTTATAATGAAAAAAATACCAGTCTTGAATTGTTTATTTGGAACTTGATATAAATAACTCCATGTATTTTCATATAACGGAAGAAGGCGGGGCAAATGAAAATCCCTATTTTGGGCTGCTGGGCTGTGGCTGTGTCCTCTTAAAATCAATTGCCAAGACTCAAAAGAATCCCACAGAACACTTGGGGATGTTTAAGGAACTATACACTGTACTTTATTTGCACTTTTAAATAGAAAGAAGCCATCTGGTCATAACCCCTTCTTCCCGTTATGAACTCACTTGATGGGAAAAGGCCAGTCCTGCCATGGGGACCCTCAGAGTATCCGTCACCACAGGAGTAGGGGTCTGAAAATGTGCCTTTGTGACAGTAAACACACACTGTGCACAGACACACACACAGACAGGAGAAACGAGAGAAGAAAAAAGAAAAGGGACTTAAGAAGTGAAAACATCTCTGGAGGGGCAGCAGTGAGAGGCTGGAGGGACAGCAGGACTCAAGACTACGCTAGGGAGAAGGCTGCATGCTGGCTTCCCACAGTGACAACATGGAGGGTCCCTAGAAAGAACACTTTCCCCAGGATGCAACCTTTAATCCTGTCCCCTGACAGGCAGCTGGAGTGAAGCTGATCAAACAGGCAGGCAAAACAGAGAAACCTGAACCAGCATCAGTCTTTGTTAGTCAGAAAAAGGTGGGAGGCAGCCAGAGAACAATTCCAACAGGAAGGGCCTGAGAGTAGGTGCAAAGGGAACAGAAGAAGAATGAGGATGCAGGGCTTGTAATGTTATACCGCAAGCTTTTTTCAAGGAACCACAGTCTTCAGGGACAGGTTCAAAGCAGGCGTTTGTTGGCCAGAACTTTTTTCCCCCCAAGTACTGGGAAGTGAACCCAGAGGAATTCTACCACTGAGCTACACCCCGCCCTTTTTATTTTGAGACAGGTTATTGCTAAATTGCTGAGGCTGGCCTTCAACTTAAAATTCTCCAGCCTCAGCCTCCCAAGTTGCTGGGATTAGAGGCGTGTGCTACCACACCTGGATGGTTGGCTGGAACTTCAAAAACCTTTGGCATACTTTCCTATGTTGTCCTGAGAAAAATGAGTAGGTGTGTGTGCATGCACACATGTGCTCCCTGATAGTGTGGGACAACTTTATAGAGTAAAAGTTGGGGCCCTCTCAAAACTCTTCTGATTTCAAAGCTACTTATGGGTATGATGATTATTTGGGGTCTTGCTGCTCCATCTTTAAATCTTGCCAATTAGCTGATCAATGCTTAGAATGGGATGGAGGACTTTAGGACACAGTATCAGGTTCTGAATCACAACTATTTAATGCCTAAAGTCCATGCCCAGATAATACAATGATCCTTATTTTATTGGAAAAACAAACTATATCGTATTAATATGTATTTATTAGACTAAAGCAAAAGCTCTAAGAAAGTTTTTAAACAATGTAAATCCCTGGATTAAGCCAAGGAATTAACTATTTTATTTATTTATTTATGGTACCAGAGTTTGAACCGAGGGGTGCTTAACAACTGAGCCACATCCCCATACCCTTTTATTTATTTATTTTATTTTTTTAAAATATATTTTTAGTCGTAGATGGACACAATGTCTTTATTTTACTGCTTTGTATGTGGTGCTGAGGATCGAACCCAGGGCCTCACGCATGGGAGGCAAGCGCTGTACCACTGAGCTACAATCCCAGCCCCCCTTTTATTTTTTATTTGTTTAGTACTAGAGATTGAACCCAGAGAGGCTTTACCACTGGGCCAGAACCCAGCCCTTTTTATTTTTCATTGGGACAGAGTCTTATTAAGCTGCTTATTAAGTCTTATTAGAGCCTCACAAAATTGCCATCACTGGCCCCAAACTTGTGATTCTCCTACCTCAGCCTCCCGAGTCTCTGGGATTATAGGCATGCACCATGGCACCCAGCAGGAATTAAATATCAACAGGAATGAAGAAAACTGATGGTTACCTGATTTTTCTCTACCATCCACTCAAAATAAATATTTCTGAACCAAACTGTACCAACTTTGATTAGAGGTACTCAGGGGTCACCTAAGGAGTGCATACTGTTGATAAAATCATGACAAGACACCATCAGCCACAAATATCATAAAAAAGACAGCTTTTTTTTTGGTACTGGGGATTGAACTCAGAGACACTCAACCACTGAGCCACATCCCCAGCCTTATTTTTGTTTTTTATTTAGAGATAGGGTCTCACTGAGTTGCTTAACACCTTGCTGTTGTTGAGGCTGGCTTTGAACTCGTCATTCTCCTGTCTCAGCCTCCCAAAGTGCTGGGATTACAGGCGTGCACCACCACACCCAGCTAGACAGTCTTGCTTTACACAGGTCAACAAACATTTATGCAAAGATCAGGTGCAGAAACTGCTAAACACCTGTTTAACTTTTGGAATCACATTTCCACTGGATCAAAGAAACTGATGAGTTATGCCCAGAATCTCCATCTCTCATATCTGACTCATAACTTTATTGTTCATGAATCTGTCACTTGTAAAACAAAATTATACTGTTTAAGGTGACATATCCATATTCTTGTCAGCTAAAAAATAATCTACTCCCAATTAGTTATGGTGGTGCACACCTGTAAATCCCAGCAGCTCACAAGGCTGAGACAGGAGGATCGCAAGTTTGAAGCCAGCCTTAGCAAATGTAGTGAGGCTATAAGCAACCTAGTGAGACCTTATCTCAAAATAAAAACCAAAAAGGGGCTAGGGATGTGGCTCAGTGGTTAAACACCCTGGGTTCAATCCCTGGTACCAAAAAATAAATAAAAAATAATCTACTCCCATAAATGCCCTAGTAAGAATGTGTACATTCCTCTGTTTCATTTTGCGTATCAATAAGCATACCATAAGCAACCCACAACCAGAATAATGCTGATGCTTGTGCCCCACATAGACTTGTAGGAAAGGAATCATTCCTATACCCCAAACCAAACTTTCTATGCAACTTTCAAATACAAATCTTTTATTTTCTAGTGTAGGGGATTGGACCCATGGCTTTGTGAAAGCTAAGCACATGCTTTACTCCTGAACTATACCTCCAGCAAGAATCTCTTTCAGTAAAAATAAGAGTGATCCATGGATTTTGCAGTGTCATTCCCAGATATTAACTCATGTTTCTGAAATAGCTCAGAACCCCGACTTTAACCTAGTTTCTCCCAAACAACCCAGGATGAAAGGAATTTTTAAATTTTCCAAATTAAAATAATACGGAAAACAAAAGTTTATGGAGAGCTAATTAATGTAGCGCTACTAAATAAGATGGCAAACAGGGATAATCTGGGGCTAAAGTAAAGTAGAAATGGGTATGGCTATCATCAACGGTGAGGTGCTAAGCAACTCAATGAGACCCTGTCTCTACATAAAACACAAAATAGGGCTGGGGATGTGGCTCAGTGGTCAAGTGCCCCTGAGTTCAATCTCTAGTATCAAAAAAAGAAAAGAAAAAAAGAAGAAAGAAATGGTTATGGCTAGAAGAAACTAGCTAATGTGAGAGTCAGAGAGGAAGAAGATCATGGAGATGATGGGCAGGGAGTACAAGGAGCAAGAGGTAAAGAGAAGGAAGGAGTTGGGGTGAAAGGGAAGAAATATGTCCCTGAAAATCAGTCCACTGGTAAAAACCACTGCCTGGCTGATGGTGTCTCAGCCCCACATCCATACAGGATTGAGGAGATGTTTCCCTGGGGGAAGCTGACAACATCATTTCAAGCCAGTGTTTCACTCAAACTGGGTTTGGCACTAAAGACTGACTCTGGTGGAAAATTTAATGGTTAGAATTTTTGGGAAAAGAATACAGACAGGCAAATAGCTTTCAAGTATTAAGAAAAGCTACATTAATTATTGGACTCCTTCCATTATTAGAAACCAAATATACCACTTAAAAAGAGCAGCAGCCTACTAAATTAACAAGTGTAGGCTAGAGTACCTCTGGTATCAGAATACATTTGGAATTCAGTGACTGATTTTCTAGGGAATTTGAAGAACTCACCAGGAAGGTAAAGGCTAAATGTCATACTGGGGTTAAGAACGGTTACAGGTGAGAAACACTGCAATATTATGTACTGCATAACAGTCACTCCTCAAAATAACCCCCTTGAAACAATCGCCACTGCCACCAAAAGAGACTAAATTTGAATACCATTTCATAAGGCACGCGGATGAGCGCGCGCGCGCGCACACACACGCACCAAATAACTACCCCCACCCCAGAACCTGTTTCCCCCTACCTGGGATGGAGGGGAGGTGGAAAAAGAAGTCGTACACACTTCTTGAGAGTCTTCCACTGATGGATATGTCACTCCAGCATCCTCCCCAGCAGTTCTAAAGTGAGGGGAGAAGAGAGGGTGAATTTTATGGTGATGGCAGTCAATGTCAGAAAGTAGAGAAAGAGTAGGTAAGTAAGAATGGGAGTTGTGACAAGAACTGTTTCAGGTAGCGTCCATATTGCCAGATGACGACATGAAAACAATTTAACTTGTCCAGGATATTCCACAAATTACTGACTCTTATTTTTATTTATTTATTTTTTGTGGTACTGGGGATTGAACCCAGGGCCTGGCTCATGCTAGGCAAGTGTTCTACCACTGAGTCACATCCCCAGCCCTTTTTATTTTATTTTGAGACAGGGTCTCGCTAAGTTGCCCAGGCTGGCCTGGAACTTGCGATCCTTCTGCCCTCAGCCTCATGAGTTGCTGGGATTGCAGGTGTGCAACCACCACACCCAACAAATAAACGGCACTCTTGCATTCTCCAAGTAACTTGCGACATACAGAGAAAAGTCATATCATTACCATCAAGATCCAAAATGTCCAGTAATTTTCTGGGACATTCTATATCCCAAGTCATGGTGTACCTAACAGGCAGCAGCAAAAAGGGAAACTAGCTCCTCAATTTCTGTCCATGAGGCAAGTGGTTGCTTTCACCTAGCTGCAGTTTGGGAAAGCACCTTTCACATTCCTCACCTGTAATTGCAGGGGTGCATGGGAGAGGAGCTGGAATAGGGACGGTCCACAAAGTGATCAATGATAATCCCCATGATAGGTGGGGTCCTCTCAAATTGCCTGTAATGCAATATGCAAATTGCAGTATTTGTTAGAATGTCTTCCCAGCCCCCTTGAAGTTCTCAGAGGGCCCCTCACTTCATATCTATTGGCTGGCACGGCCTTAAGTATTGCAATCTCTAAATATAAACCACAACCTCTATGTTCTGGACAAGTTGAGTCTGGGACATTCAAATTCTCCAATTTGACAACTGTGTACACTCTCTGGCTTGATTTTATTCTTCTGAAGGGGATGCTTTTAGCAATAGCAAAGCTGACAGGTAGGCTTAGTCTTGCAGTTTTGGGAAAGGTAGGAGCTTTAACCTCCCTGGGATGGTTCTTTGGGATTCTGAGGTTCCTCCTCACCTGGTAGACATGAATGCCAAATTAATTCTGTAAGCACAAGAAAGAGTGATGGTGCCCACAGGAGTGCCCACTGTCCCAACACGAACTGTCTGGAAGCCTAGGAAAAGAAAGAAGTGATTAGCTTTTATCCACAGAATGTTGACATGGTCCTAGTCTGCCTTTCCCTAATCATTCAGCCTCTTGTACAGCCTCTGGCATTATTCACTTAGCACCTCGGGTGCAGCAACCTCAATATCTTATGTGTCTGCGTGCTGTATTCCCCCTTCCAGTTTATCCAATTTTGGCCTGATGTTGGCAAAGGAAAGGGCAGTCTATTTCCAGATAAAACTACCTTCAAAGAGATTAAAAACACTGAGTTCCTGGAGCATCTGGGAAAATTACTAGGGCCTTCCTAGCAGCTACATGGATCACTTACTGCCTCCCTATCTTTTCCTTACTTGTATGACATATACGGAGATGAAGGGCCATGTATTGTAACAGGTAGCAACCAAGCCTATCTCTGAAGTTAGAAGCACTCTTAACACTAAAAATGTTTTCTGACCATGATACACACCTTCTCCTAAGCCATTCAGCTGAACTTCCCCAAAATATATCCTGTAGAGAAGAAAGAAAAAGAAATGTTACCTGATTCTTTACTGTCAGGACCTCTATGGCCAAAACAGCAGAAAACCAAATAAACAAAACAAGCTCTTCTTTCCTTATCTATGTGAGTGCCTCTCTTGAGGGAGTGAAACTGGTGCCAACTACTTTAATCAAGCCACAGGGATAGAGGTGCATATGAAGACTGCTGGTTAAGAAATGAGGAAAATAGCCGGGCGCGGTGGCGCAAGCCTGTAATCCCAGCACTTTGGGAGGCTGAGACAGGAGAATCGCGAGTTCAAAGCCAGCATCAGCAACAGCGAGGCGCTAAGCAACTCAGTGAGACCCTGTCTCTACATAAAACACAAAATAGGTCTGGGAATGTGGCTCAGTGGTCAAGTGCCCCTGAGTTCAATCCCTGGTACCAAAAAAAAGAAATGAGGAAATAATAGTTAAGTAGAAACTGCTATTTATGTTTTTTTCTGTGTCCCTGAGATGTGTTTTAAAAGTACACCTACTAGGAAATAAAGACTATGTAAACAGAGTTGGCAAACAGATATGGTACTGCTACTACAAGGTCCTAGGTTTTGACAAGTAGCTTTCAATTACAGGCCACTCTACTTGCTTGTCACGAGCCATTTAAAAGTAAATGGGTGGGGCTGAGGTTGTGGCTCAGTGGTAGAGCGCTTGCCTCACACGTGTGAGGCACTGGGTTCAATCCTCAGCACCACATATAAATTAATAAAGATATTATGCCCATCTACAACTAAAAAAAATTAAAAAAAAAAAAAAAAAAGTAAATGGGTGGTGTGGGGTTGTGGCTCAGTGGTAGCGTGCTTACCTAGCATGTGTGAGGCACTGGGTTTGATTCTCAGCACTGCATATAAATAAATAAAATAAAGATCCACTGACAACTAAAACATATTATAAAAAAAAATAAATGGGTTAACATGATAGAAAATATTTTCCACCTTGGAGTGATTAACTAGGTAAGACTATTCTGAAAAATTAAAAATATGAGAATTATTGTGTTTTGGGTGTATCTCAGTGGTTAAAGTACTTGCTAAGCATGCATGAGGCCCTGGGTTCCACCCCTAGTACCACCAAAAAAACCCAAAAAATCTCCTTAGGCTAGGCACAGTGGTACATGATTATAATCCCAGCTCCTCAGAAGGCTAAGGCAGGACGATCAGCCTGGGCAACTTGGCAACACTCTGTCACAAAATTTTAGAAATTGAAATAAAAAAGGCGGCGGGGGTGGGGTAGTTCAGTGGTAAAGCAAGAGCAAGGTTCTGAGTTCAACCCTCAGCACCACAAAGACAACGACAAAACAAATAATCCTCCTTGCTCCCTCCATCCTATTATACAAATTCTAAAAGTCAGCTCTACATATATAATCTGAAGGCTAAAACCAATGGCTCAACACTAACACAAAGGAAAGAGTCTTGGATGATTCGGGAGCTCTGGCATTCCCTGTTTTGCTCACACTTTTCTATATAGCCTCAAATTCTCCACTCCAGTCCATTTGACAGATCTGAGTATGGATCTCATGCTGCCCCGACTTCTGTGCCTTGCCAGCTGTTGTATGTCTATCTGGAATGACTATTCTCCCTCATTTCTACCAGCTGAAATTCTCTTTGGAATTCTCACAGTTCACCTCGAATGCCAGCTTCTTCCACAAGGCCTGTCCACTTCCCCCGCACCATATCAACCTTTCTCTTCCCCCATGTTCTCCCAGTACTTTCCCCCTGAAACAGTAATGTACTTTGCAAATACTGGCTTTGAATTACAATTTTATACAAATCAAACCTCCCCCATTCAATTAGAAACACAAGTGCAGGGCCAAGACAGAGCTGCACCATGCTCTCAGCACAATGCTTGGACTATAATGGCACTTGATGCAGTGTGGAAGTGAAATCCTGCAAGGAAAATACTGTTGACCATAGCATTACTTCCACAGACAACTAGCTTGAACACTTCAGTTAAATTAGCAACTTCTTAGACCAAATGTCTGAAGTCAGCTCTGGAATAGAGAAGGCTGTGGTATCTTCCCAGGACAGCCTAGGCTATTTTTCAGTCTTAAGCTCCTTTTCCAGCTTTGAGACAAAACGATGATTGTGCAGAAATAAAAGGACAGTGAACTTGGTGTTTCTGGAACACTGAAGTTCATGAGGGAGGCTGAAAAGTGATCACACAGAAGCTACACTAAAAATAATCCAACCAACAAACCATCTTCTAGAACAAAATCACAGAATACTGGTGTCAGACAATAAGCACTGTGATGAGGCATATGAAGGAATCAGGATGAGCGTCCATGCTGCTTACCTGTACAATATGACATATTCATGCCCTTGTTTTCGGGAGAGTCTGTAGGCTGGTGTCACCCTAGTTATAGCAAGAAGGGACTTCAGCAGCAGTGACAGCCTGTTGTACACTGTGTAGGAAACTTTGATTTCTTTATCACACCTGAGGAGCACACACACTTATTAAATGCTGGAACTGTGCCAATTCATTATGAAAACATGTTCTGAACTAAAGGTGTGATTAGAGTTCTTGGTGAGCAGATTGTCTAAGTCAGCCAGGTTTACTTTATTTAATATGAGACATGGCAGATGAGCACAAAAAGTACCTCATATGTTTTTTTCTCATTTGCAAGTGGTTATCTTTCTAAGAAATAAAGCAGCACAGTTGAGCTGTCTAACTCTATACAAGAAATATGAAGAAAACTCAGTCTGGCACTAAGATTTTACACTACAACGTGGCAACTGAACTGACTTCTATTAAAAATAATAATAATAATGCCTGTGCCACACATACTTATCACTGAGATTTTTCTTTTGATGGGTTGATATTTCCTCAAGAATTCCTATACTCTTCTTGAAAACTGAAGCCTTAGGCAGGAAGTAAACTAATTTGCCTTGAAAAAAGAAATTGGGGGGTGGGGTGGAGGGAGATAACATGCATTTCCAATCCACAACCAGCACAGTGTGTGAAAGAGCAGGGCAGGGAGATCTTACTGGACAATTGCCACACAGAAAATAGACAGAACAGAGCAGTCATGTTCCACGAGCTTGCGAGGTATTTAATCAGAGAACTTGCTGTACTCTGGGAAAACAAAAAATCCTTTTCAGCTTCTCTGCTGCTCCCTTCTCTGTGGTGTGTGTCTCTCTGAACTGACACTCCTTCTGAAGGTCATCTCTGTGCCTAGGCTGGAAGCCAAGCATGAAGCAAATTGTAGCAAAGACCCATTGGCTCTGCTAAGTGGTCAGAATGGGCTCTGTGCCTCTGAAAACAAAGGTCTGCTTTCACATGATATCATCTGCTTTATCCTCAGCTATCTACCAGGGACCCTGAGACAGAGTGCTTACTTTTCATTCATTTCAAGACACCAAATTTCCAGCTCCATGGAATCTCCCTGTGGATGGAACAATTGAAAAACATTTCAGTATTTAAAAAATCATCTCATTTTTAAATTATAAAGTACTACACAGCCCAATAAAAATACTGGAAGGTATACAGAAGCAAAAAGGAAAATTAAAACAAACGTCAACCTATTTAACCAGTTGCTTTTCTAAAAAGTTGGATCACACTTATATATACTATTTTTAAAAAAGACCTTTAGTCAGTTAGACATAATAACTTTATTATTTTTAAAACTTTTTTGTAGTTGTAGATGGACAGAATACCTTTATTTTATACCTTTATTTTATGTTTATTTTTATGTGGTGCTAAGACTCGAACCCAGTGCCTCACACATGCTAGGCAAGTGCTCTACTACTGAGCTACAGCCCCAGCCCCATAATAACTTTATTTTTACTTATTTATTTATGTTTTATGTGGTGCTGAGGATCAAACCTGGTGTGTCACATGTGCTAGGCAAGTACTCTACCACTGAACCATAACCCAGCCCTGTATATACTATTTTATCACTTGTTTTTGTTTAGTTTTGTTTTCTTGGTACTGTGGATTAAACTCATTAACAATTCTGAGCTACCTTCCCAGTCCTGTTTATTTTTTACTTTGAGACAGGGTCTTACTAAAATGCTGAGGCTGGCCTCAAATTTGCCATCACCCTGCCTCACTCTCCTGGGATTACAGCAGAGTGCTACCACACCTAGCGAAGACTTCTGATACATATCCAAACTGCTCTTCAGAAAAACTGACACGTACATGGTGTGTTAGCATACACCTGTAGTCCCAGCAACTGGGGAGGCTGAGACAAGAGGATCACAAGTTTGATTTACCAAGGACCCTGAGACAGAATGCTTACTTTTCATTCATTTCAAGACACCATGTGAAAGCAGGCCTTTGTTTTCAGAGGCACGGAGCCCATTTAGAAACTTAGCAAAGTCTTAACTTACTTGGCAAGACCCTATCTCAAAATAAAAATAAAGAGGAATGGGAATGTGACTTAGTGGTTAAGTCACAGGTTTTGGTACCAGGTTTGGTCAATCCTGGTACCAAAAAGAAAAGAAGAAAAAAAAGTTCTTGGGACTAGGGATGCAGCCCAGTGTTAGAATATTTAACTATCATATCTAAGGCCCTGGGTTTAGTCCCCAGCACCACACACACACACAAAACAAGAAATCTTGAAAGTTTACTACATGCTATCCCAGACACTATGCTTGGTCCATGTGTTGACTACCTATTATATGTAAGGGAAAGCAATTTACAAATAAGGATTAAATGAAAAAATATTATAGCCCTGCAAGACTGTGAAGTACAGTGTCACTGGTGGTGGTGTTCCTGATGGTGGGGTTAAGTAATCTGGCAAAAGTCACCCAGTTGGGATATGAACTTGGCTCTGAATAGCTCCAAACTCCATTTGCCTTTTATTATATCATAATGCTTCATAATCTAGAAGTGGAAATAGATTAATAAACATGCTAAAACAGCCAGGCAAGGTGGCACATGCCTGTAATTCCATCATCTAGGAAGGCTGAGGCAGAGGATCACAAGTTGGAGGCTAGCCTGGGCAACCTGGCAAGACCCTGTCTCAGAATAAAAAATAAAAAGGGCTGGGGATGTGGCTCAGTGGTAGAGCACTTGCCATACATGCACAAGGCCCTGGGTTCAATCTCCGGCACCACCAAACAAACAAACAAACAAACAAAACTATGAAAACTATATTTGCTTCAATCCTACAACAGATTAGGGTGAATAAAGACAATTTTTAAAACTCACAATATGGCAAATTATACTCTGGAACCAAATATAAACAAAGTATCATAGGAAGTCTAAGGAGAACAATTACCTTTCCCCCTAAAAGGGAGATTTTCTAGAGCATGTCACTTGAAGGATGAGTAGAAATGTCACATGAAGAAGAGGGCAAAGAGCCTGCTCTACAGTGCTGGAATAATAAGTACAAGACCCTGGGACTGAGGGTGTAGTTCTGTGGTAGAGCGCTTGGCTAGCAGATGTGAAGCCCTGGGCTCCATCCCCAAGCACTGCAAGACAAATGACTCCCCAACAAGACCCCTTTGGAAAATGATGAGAAGCTCAGAGAGGGAAGGTGCAGCAATAAGCTGAGAAAGGAATTGGACCCAGAGGGTGGAGAGCCTCAAATGCCATGTGAAGACACCATCCCCGCCACTGCCTTACCTCAGAGGTCTTGAGTGAGATCTCCACACACATGGACCGCCCCACGGCGGGCAGCTGCCCTGCCAGCGCCTTCTTGGCCTCATGTGTCACCTCCGGGATGTCTTTAATTGCTAAGTTGAACTAGAAAACAAAAGGGACTATTGTGTGAGGCACTCTGGAGGAGCATTACAGGAACACAAAGCAGTGTGCTGGCCATGCAGGTATAGCTTGGGCTGATTACGTGCACTCCTCCCTTCCCTATAAGGCACAGCTGCATCAAAGCCCTAGATCTCAGGTTGAAAGGCTGGTTATCTATTATAAGAGTTAGGGAATAGGCATTATTTTTGTCTTCTGAGGAGTAAGCCTTTCATCTCAGACAGCAGAAAGGCAAGAACCAAATAAATTCAGGTCTAATTTCAATAAAGAATATATTTTCCATGTGAATAGATCAAATGGAACTAGATTTTTTTTTTTGGTACTGGAGATTGAACTCAGGGGCACTCAACCATTGAGCCACATCCCCAGCCCTATTTTGTGTTTTATGTAGAGACAGGGTCTCACTGAGCTGCTTAGCACCTCGCCATTGCTGAGGCTGGCTTTGAACTTGCGATTCTCCTGTCTCAGCCTCCCTAAGTGCTGGGATTACAGGCTTGCACCACTGCACCTGGCTGGAACTAGATGTTTTAATGCTATGGTTTAGTAATACTATAAACAGCATGCCTTATTACTGCACTTGAGAACTTTACACTCATTCCTTCTGACAAAAAGCACAGTATAAATTCCGCCAAAGAATAGAAATTTTACCCAATCTGAACCCGTTGGAGAAGAAGAAGAACGAGTGCAAATCTTTTCACCAAGTCGAGCCTGAACAATCACTTGGACTGTCTGAAAAGAAAAACAAACAAAAAAACAAAGTCTTAAACAGATTTGGTTCCTTATCAGGGTTAAAAACCTACCAACACACAGTTAAAGACATGCCTATTAATCATCAAAATCATAACCATACTTCAGGAGAGGATAGAATCCTAACAAGAGCACAAATAAAAATACATACACACACACCGAAACAACTGCAAATATTCCTGAGGAAAGAGTGTCAACCAACAAGAGGCATTAATACCCTCACATGGCAGCAGGAGTGCTGAATGTGGTAGCTATGACGTTCCTAAGTTAAGTCCAACTGGGGGTTTAAATAGTCATGGTCCCAAACTTACGTCATCATAGTAGATTTAAAACAAGAATTCCACAGTTATTCATATCACTTAGCCCATATGGCATAAATCTTCCATATAATTTTACATCCAGAATCTACAGCATGGATTTTTCTGGCATGGTAATTGTGGAGAGGAAGGGGTGATACAGGTGAAAGTGATTTTTGTATTTAGGAAAATACAGCATTCAAAATTCATTTCTGATTCTCCATTTACCAAGAAGGGATCAATAAAGTTGGACATCTC
The DNA here is from genome assembly GCA_004024805.1 of Geosciurus inauris. NCBI lineage: Eukaryota > Metazoa > Chordata > Mammalia > Rodentia > Sciuridae > Geosciurus > Geosciurus inauris. The sequence goes on along the minus strand of PVHX01018687.1, from coordinate 7,080 downwards.
AGTATTAGTGAAGCTTAGGGAAAGATGCCCCAAATGCTGCCCATTCCAGTTCAGCCTTTGTTCCCATCCCAAGGGAACACATTGTGCCAATAACCTGGCATAACAGTTTGACATTTATTCAAACAGCTTTGAAAAAAATTTTTTTTGAACAAGTAGCTGTGGAAAATTGGAAGCTACTTTTTGGTTACACCCCCAATACCACCCCCATACTTCACAGTTTGGTTTACAACAGACAGAAGTATCCCTTAAAATGGGCAAGCTGCAAGCTGTTATGCTGCATTTCTAAAGAGGGTTCTCTAAAGGGAGGAGCATGGAAGTTATTTCTAATAGGTCTCAGCTCCAGAGTATGGACGTATTACCTTGAGGGCAAAAAATTTAATGAACTTGTCCAGGTCCTTTCTGTCCTGGGAATTGAGATCAGTTTCCATTGCCTACAGGAATCTATAAGAGAAAAAATAAAGAGGTGATGAAAACATGACCAAAAAAGGGACTGTTATATAAAAAGGGACTGTTATATAAAAAGGGACTGTTATATCAAAGCATACAGGCATGGTAGGCTACTAATTTTTAAAAAAAAAATTTTTTGTAGTTGTAGATGAACAGAATGCCTTTATTTGTTCATTTTTATGTGGTGCTGAGGATTGAACTCAGTGCCTCACACATGCTAGGCAAGTGCTCTGCCACTGAGCTACAGCCCCAGTCCCATAGTCTACTATTTATTTATACTATGGTCATGTGGAATTGGGAGGGGACAATTTCCTTTAACTAAGATCCGCAGTAGAAAATAGTAAGATACTGTATCTTGAAAAAATAAATTCCACAGAAAGAACTGTATTGAGGGACATAAATCAATGAGGACATTTTACCTGATTCTGAAACTTTGAGCTTTAAATACAACTTTTCTAAAATGCTTTATTACTCAGTGTATTCATAACTAAGTTCTTTGATACCACTGGGGATAAAACCCAGAATCTTGAGCATGATTTGCAAATGCTCTACCACTGAGCTATACATCCCTGGTCCTTGATATTATTTACTTTTATTGTGAAACAGGGTCTTGCCATGCTGCCCAGGCTGGCCTGAAATTTGTAATCCTCTTGCTTCAGCTTCCAGAGTAGCTGGGATTCCAGGTATGCAGCCCCCATCTTTGGTTTAGGACTAAATTTTAATGAGAAAAAAACTTTGCTAAAGCAATACAAAATGAGTTAAATTTACTTCACTTTAGAAGGCCATTAAATCAATCTAACTTTGAGGGGTTAGACCCCTTCTGAGAATCTGACGTCTAAAAAAGCCTTTACTCCAGAGAATGCCATGCATATGGGAATACCTACAGATCACTTCATGGGGATTCATGAATTTCACGAAGCACATTATAAACAACCCCCTGGTTATAAATGGTTTGGCATGAGGGGACTATGTGGAAGAAGGCATTAGGGAGAGAAGAGCATGAACTAAAGAGGTCAAAGTAACAGAGAGCCAAATGGGTTTAGACATACTAAGAAGTATTCCAATTTTCTAAAGACTGCCAGGGGCTGGGGAAGTAATATAGTTGTTGGCACTGCCCCAGATTCTTGAATGTGATGCTGGAATCTGGTCTACATCTTGTAGGCTAGAGATGAATCCCACGCAAGGCTTGTGAGAGGTGTGGTCATCTCATCAGAATAGAACTGCAGAAAGGTAGGACTTGAGCAATAATTCAGGACTGTGGTCAAGGTTAAAATTCTAGGGGCTGGGATGGTGGTTCAGTGGTAGAGCACTTGCCTAGCATGTGTGAGGCACTGGATTCAATTCTCAGCACCACATATAAATAAATAAAATATGCTGGGCACAATGGCACATGCCTGTAATCCCAGTGACTTGGGAGGCTGAGACAGGAGGATCATGAGCTCAAAGCTAGCCTCAGCAACGGCGAGGTGAGACCCTGTCTCTAAAAAAAATACAAAATAGGGCTGGGGGATGTGGCTCAGTGGTCAAGTGCCCCTGAGTTCAATCCCCAGCACCATAAATAAATAAATAAATAAATGTCCACTGACAAGTAAAAAATATTGAAACAAAAATTCTAGCACAAGCAAGCGTTGAAAACAGTATGGACAGGAGTGATTTTAAAGGAAGAGCTCATAGGATTTAAATACTGATTGCAAAAAGAGGACAGAGGGTCCAGGGTTTATTTATGTTTTCAATACCTTCATTTTTTTTTTTTTAAATATTTGTTTTAGTTGTAGATGGTCACAAATATCTTTATTTTTATGTGGTGCTGAGGATCGAACCCAGTGCCTCACGCATGCAAGGCAAGCGCTCTACCGCTGAGCCATAATCCCAGCCCCCAATACCTTCATTTTATTTATTCATTTTTATGTGGTGCTGAGGATCGAATCCAGTGCCTCACACATGCTAGGCAAATGCTCTACCACTGAGCCCCAACTATAGCCCAGTGTCAGGGTCTTAAACAACAGTAACTTAAAAGTGAGTTAATAAGGTTTCATTTAACAACAGAATAGGAAAGCCAGAGAGAGGATGGGATTGAAGGAAAGGAGTAAACAAAAGGAGAGAGATGAAACAGGAAATAATAAGTACAAGTTAAAAATAAGCAACTCAGCGAGACTCTGCTTCTAAATAAAACACACAATAGGGCTGGGGATGTGGCTCAGTGATCAAGTACCCCTGAGTTCAATTCCTATTACCAAAAACAAAACAAAACAAAACAAAACAAAAAAGCAACATATTAGCCAGGCCCACTGGCACACACCTGTAATCCCCGTGACTTGGGACGCTAAGGCAGGAGGATCATGAGTTCAAAGCCAGCCTCAGCAATGTAGCAAGACCCTAAGCAACCTAGTGAGACTCTGTTTAAAACTAAAATACATTTTTTAAAAAAGGGCCGGGCATGTGGCTCAGTGGCTAAGTACCTCTGGGTTCAATTGCTAGTACCAAACAAACAAAAAAAGGAATGACTGAGGTACAATTTAAATGTAGTGAAATGCACAAATCTTGGCTGAACAACTTAACACATACCTTTTTAAAAACAGTTTCAGTTGTAAATGGACATAATACCTTTATCTTATTTTTTATATGGTGTCGAGGACTGAACCCAGCACCTCATGCGTGCTTTATAAGCGCTCTACCGCTGAGCTACAGCCCCAGCCCGTAACAAATATCCTTACATGTTATGCCCCCGTAACCACAATCCAGATCAAGTTATAGGGCACTTCTGATACTCCAGAAGGCTTCCTTGCACACTCCCTCCACCCTCAGTCAATAAAGCCAACGAAAAGTAATCATTACTATGACCTTTACTACCATAGCTAATTTTTTCTGTTTTGGTTTTTTTTTTTTTAATTACCGGGGATTGAACTCAGGGGCACTCGACCACTGAGCCACACCCCCAGCCCTATTTTGTGTTTTATGTAGAGACAGGGTCTCACTGAGTTGCTTAGCGCCTTGCCATTGCTGAGGCTGGCTTTGAACTCGCGATTCTCCTGTCTCAGCCTCCCAAAGTGCTGGGATTACAGGCGTGCGCCACCGTGCCTGTGCCTGGCTTGTCTGTTTAAATTTTTTTTCCCCTTACAGTGCTGAGGATTGAACTCCAGGCCTTGTGTGTAATGGGTAAGCACCTTACCACTGAACCACATCCCCAGCTATGTTTTAAATTTCTTATAATTAAATAGTATCAAGCGTCCTGTGTGTTGGCCTTTACTCAATATTATGTCCAAAGACTTATCTGTATTGCTGCATATAACAGAACTTTATTCTTTTTTGTTGCTATATAATACTTTATTTCATAAATACAGCACAAGTTCTAAGATAAATTCTACTGAGGCTGGGGGGGTCTAGCTCAGTGGTAGAGTACATACTCAGCAAGCAGGAAATCCTAGATTCAATCCCCAGATAAAATAAAATAAACTAGAGCCAGGTGTGGTGATGCATGACAGTATTTCTAGTGACGTGGAAGGACAAGGAATAGATCCACTAAATTGTTGGGCTAGCTTGGATTTGGAAACATCACAAATTCCAAGCTAGTCTCAGCAATTTAATGAGCCCCTCAGCAACTTAGCCAGACCCTGTCTCAAAATAAAAAACAAAAATCCTGGGGGAGGTAGCTCAGTGGTAAAGAGCCCCTGGGTTCAATCCCTGGAACCAAAATAAGTAAATAAATAAAATTCTACTTTTTATAAACATTTGGATTGTTTTTAATTTTTAATTATTTTATTCTTGCATGTGTCTAAACACTCATTGTTATCAGAGGTTAAGCCAAGAGTGTTAATGCTGGGCCACAGAGATTATCTATATTTAGTTTTTTTGTTTTATTTTTTCTTGTGGTGCTGATGTTCTAAATCCAGGACCTTGCACATGCTAAGCAAATTCTCTACTACTGAGCTCCATTCCCGGTCTCTGTATGTTCAATTTTAATAGACACTACCAAACACTTATGCTGGATCTATAAAATTTAATTCATACCAGAAGTGTATGACAGTTCCATTTGCTGCAAATCTATACCAGTACTACTAAATTTTATATTTTGGCCACTTTAACAAGGCTACAACACTATCCCATCTAATCTGCATTTCCCTAATTAGCAAGGCCCTGTCTCAAAATATTAGCATTCTTTCACATGCTGATTAGCTGGATACAATCCTTTTTTTTTTTTTTAATATTTTTTAGATGTTGATGGACCTTTATTTTATTCATTTATTTATATGTGGTGCTGAGAATCAAACCCAGTGCCTCACACATGCCAGGCAAGCACCCTACCACTAAGCCACAACCCCAGCCCCGAGGATACAATCCTTTTTGAAGGGCTAGTTCAAGCTTTTTGCCCATTTTACATTGGACTTCTTTTTCTTATTGGAGTTTTAAAAATATATTCTAGATATAAATATTTTGTTGAATATATATCTTCCCCAGATGTGGCTTGCCATTGCTATGGAATCTGATGGCTGGTCTGGTCTATTTCTGATGAATACATCAACATACAAAGGCTAGACTATAAATATAAGACAAGTACTCAGTCCACACCTGCAGCAACCCGCCCATTCAACCAGCCTGATGACTCCAGTAGTGAGGCCAGAAAGCCAACCTACTATCTGCAGTAACCACTTAAGAAATCAGATTATCTCTCACAATCAATCAAGGTAGCCAAATAATAACCACAATTATAATTAGCCCCAAATAGCCAGGACTAGATTAATACTAATTTTTGTCCCATTTCCAATTTAGGACTATCCAGAGAAAGCCAAATGTGCACCCCTAACCAGTGACACAGGATGCTTTACTTTTTTTTTTTTAATTTTTTTTTTTTAGTTGTAGATGGACACAATGTCTTTATTTTATTGCTTTGTATGTGGTGCTGAGGATCGAACCCAGGACCTCACACCTGCAAGGCAAGCGCTCTACCGCTGAGCTACAATCCCAGACCCAGGATGCTTTACTTCTAATTGACCTCTTGCAGCTTCCCCATGCCAACTGCCTTCAGGCAGGACATACCTAAAGCCTTCCTCTTTTCCACTATGAACCTTTCCTGTTCCTCCCTGTGAGTGTCTGTCAAATACAAGTGATGGTAGGTGATTCTCTTGCTCTTAATGGCCTTTGCCTATTCTCATCTGGGTGATCCTTGTTTATTTCCACAATAAAAGTAGCTTTACTGAAGTAAAACCGGAAATAAGCAACGTACTGAAAATGTACAATTTGTGTCACATATGTACGTAACTTTAAAATCACTACAAACAAAATAGTGAACACACTTATCATTCCTCTAAAGTCACCTGAAGTCCCTCTGGAGTTCCTCCCTCTAGTCATGCCTTAATGTACACACTCCTCATCACTAAGTGCATTTTGTAGAATTTTTTATCAATTAAATCATATAGTTTGTATACTGTCTGACATCTTTCACTCAGCATTCTTTTTTGAGATTTATTCATATTGTGTTGTCTCAATAGTTCATTTCTTTTTATTGCTCAATAATTTTCTTCCTCTGGGAACCTTCTAACAACCAGTTCTTAAGTCCAATTTCATCCTGTCTTTTGAGGGTTAGCACTTTGTCATCTCTATTAAAGAAATCTTTGGGGCTGGGAATATAGCTCAGTTGGTAGAGTGCTTGCGTCCCACGCACAAGGCCCTGGCTTCAATTCCAAGTACCTTCAAAAAAAAAAAAAAAATCTTTGCTGATCTCAAACTCATAAAGCTATTTTACTCCTACACTTTCTTCTAGAAGTGCTTATTATTTTATTTTTATTTTTTGGTCCTGGGGATTGAACCCGGGGTCCTTAGCCACTGAGCCACATCCCCAGTGCATTTCTTGTTTTGAGACAATGTCTCTCTAAGTTGTTTAGGGCCTCACTAAGTTGCTATGGCTGGCTTTGAACTTGCGATCCTCCTGCCTCAGCCTCCAAAGCTGGAATTACAGGCATGCACCAGCACACCCACCTTGGAAGTAAATTTCACCTTGCAAGCAATCAGTTCTGTAACAGCCACTAGCTGGGCATCCTCTATATCTATTCTGCTGTGATACTACCTACCTGGAGATAGTGTCAGATCCCACAGGTTGAGAGATCAGGCCACCAATCTGCACCCCACTTCAGGCAGAAATTACACATATCAGGTTGTGGGGCTGGAGTTGTGGCTCAGTGGTGAAGTGCTTGCCTGGAACATATATGAGGGACCGGGTTTGATCCTAAGCACCACATAAAAATAAATAAGATAGGGGAGTCTATTTACAACTAAAAAAAAGTACCAGGTTGTTTTACCTGTGCTTTTGGACCTACAGGCTATAAACTGGGGTTCCCACAATCCCCTCCTCAGATTTGATTAATTTGTTTAGGCAGCTCGCAGAAATCACTTACGCGCATCAGTTTGTTATAAAGGATGTTACAAAGGATACAGACGAAGAGAGACGCAGTGCAAGGTACTGGGGGAAGGGCACTCAGCTTCTCCCCTGCCTTCTCTGAGCACAACACCTTCTAGGAACTTCCAGTTATCCAGCTCTCCAGAAGCTTCTCTGAACCATGTACTTCTGCTCCTGCCCCCCACTCCCTCAATGGACACTTCATTGCACAGGAATGAATGAAGCTTAGTCAGGTAGAAGTG
>PVHX01018686.1:0-26735 GCA_004024805.1 Geosciurus inauris | reverse complement strand
AAAAAAGAAGGCAAACAATCTAATTTAGAAATGGACAAAGGCAAAAAAGGCACTTAGGACTGAAGTGAGGCTGAGTGGAAGACCAGGCAAAGACTTAAGTGACATTTCGTACAAGAAGACCCTGCAATGGCTGGTGAGAATTTGAAAGGGGTTTGATGAAGTTAAAACTAGAATGAAATATCAGAAAGGCTATAATTTAAAATAATGGCAAGGCCACATTTTATCAAGGCTATTTATGGAACTCTTATATAGCCAATGGGTGATACAGGGATATAGCTTCTTTGAAAATCTCTTTAGGAATATATATTATCAGTAAACATGCCTTCGTTGTGATGTAGAAATTCTATTTTAGTCCAATAACCAAGAGAACCGAGCACATATATCCACCAAAATACATTTACATGCATGTTTGCATCCGTTTTATTCATAATATCTCAAAGTTTCAAACAACCCAAATGCCCACTGGCATGGGAACAAATAAACACTGGGTGGTAGGTATATTCACACAATCAAATGTTATGTGCATCAATAAGAAAAAATACATGACTGTTGCACAGAGTAATACGGGTACACCTGAGAGAAAACCATTAAATAAAAGAAACTACATGCTTATATTTTTGTGAGGTGCAAAAGTGAGCAAAACCAGTCTATTGTGACAGAAGACAGAATAGGTGTTGCTAAGTGCTAGTGTGGACTTCCAAGTCAGTCCAGCCACTGGCAAGGTTCTGGGGCAATACGGTAATCTGGATGATCTATAAACACTACTTGTGCACTTATAATATATACTTATTTAAAAAAGTCACTGAGCCATACATTAAAGGTTAGTGCATTTTCTTTTATGGGTCTTATGCCTCAATAATAAGTTTTTTTAGGGTTGAGGAGGGAAAGATGCTTTTTCTTTTAAAGATGAAAGTATAGAGCATCATAATACAATTTAGAAGCATAATTTTGGGAGTGGCAGAGAGTTTATTCAGAACAGAAAATTCAGAAGCCACTAAGAAAATATCAGCGGACGCATTGGTCCATGTGCATTGAACTCCACGCTGTCTTTGCTCTTTGGCGCCTGTAGGAGGTGAAGCGAGGCTATGAAAGGAATCCTGAGAGGTATTTCTCACAGAAGCCGCGAGAGGATCCCGTAGTCAAGGAAGCCAGTCTCGCCGCCCCCTCAGGTTGCTTCCCGCCGCCAGCTTGGTTGCAGCTCAACCTACATGCTGCGCGGGCCAGCCTTGGTCTTCCCCAGGAAACTTCTGAGTGGAGGAACTTGAGAATGACAAGACGCGAAGCAAACAGTGCTCTTGTCTTCAGCGTGTTTGATATTTATAGAGATATAAGTGCTTCGTTTTTGTTGATTGATATCCAACCCTTACCTCTTATGATTAAGTACCGATCTTATCTCCTTTTTATTTACTTTTTTATATTTTTTAAATTTCCCTTTCTTTTCCTTTGAGCTAGGAGAGGGGAGTGTAAAGCCCGCGCGCCCGCACTTCTGCTGCAGGTGGAGAAGCTGGGGTAGGATGGAGAGTGCACACTGCGCATGTTCTGAAAAGCATCCCCGCCGGTCAACTTTGGCAAAGGAGGAAAATCAGTCTGGTAGCTTGTCCTTTGAAAATTCTTGACCTTGCATTTTGCTTTCAGTCTTATGCCCAGAAAACTCGCTTTGAATTTTCTCTCCTTCTCAATTCATTTAGTTTAAAAATAAAAGAAAGCAAAACAAATGAAAACAACACACACACACACACAAAACCTTTTTCTCAAACAGCACTATGACAAGGAGGGCTTTCCAAGGTAAAAATATTAGGTGTAACAAGATGACCCACTAAGTACAATAAATGGAGCAAAGCATTTCAATGACCAGAAGTAATCATGTTGCATACATTCATAATAATAACATTGAGCATATTCAAGAAAGGAAAAGAATAACAGCACAGGGATGTAAAAGGAGCATTATATTTTCTTTTCCATAGACTGGATTACAAAAAATAAACAAAAATATGTCTGGACACTTCTTATTATACTGATATTTTACAAACCATTCAAGAACCAGTCTCAATTATAAACAGCTTATAAGCATTTGTATTTATGCCTCAAAAATAAAGAACATAGAAAAAGAGTCTAAAACTTTGCTCAAAGAACCAATCAATGTCTACTGAGCTCCTATTCAGAGAGTTAGTATGGCATATTTATTAAGATTGAGATGTTGGTTTTATTGAATTCAATATCTGAATGCTTGGGACTGCCTGGGTTTTAACTCCCTCACACCAGTAACTGATTTTAGTTCCCTGCCTCCTCTCTGTCAGCTGTTTACCAGCTGTGTGATCTTGGGGAAGTGATTCAATTTCTTTGTGCCTTTTCTCCACTTGTGAAATGGGAACAATGCTAACAGGGTTAAAATGAGTTAATTGTATAGGCCCTTGGCCTCTTTCAAATTATCAGTATCTAATGATTATTTTTATCTATGTTCCTATTACTATGTTAAAAATGAAAACACAAAAGAATCGTTTCTTTTTAGTTGCAGGCTTTTATCACAGCACACTTGGAAAAATATGGGCAGACTTGACATACAGGTTTATATTTATGGGTTCTACATTCTCAGATTCAACCAACTTTGGATAAAAAATATTTTCTTAAAAAAGGTCTCTACTAAACAGCTGTAGTTTTTTTTATTAGTCTATAAAAATACGTTGTAATAACTTTATATGGCATTTATATTGTATTAGGTATTATAAGTAATGGGAGGAGGCTATCTGTACATATTAATCCATTTTATTTATAAGTGTTGAGCATCTTCAGAAAGTGTTAACCCTAGGGGTTCTGGAACTAACCCCCTGAGTGGATATTGAGAGTTGACTATATTTCTGCAAGCAATTAAGGAACAAGTTATTATTTAACTGATTTATTAGTGAATTTTAGTTATATAGAATAATAGGTTTCATTGTGTTCAACTGATTCTTAGAAGGCTCAGTTGTGTGATAAAGAAATTAGAGAGTAGGGCACAGTATGCTAAGGCTATAATCACCTGAAGCTTAAAGAAGTCGTAAAGTTTTGGCCTTAGAAAAACATAAGAATGTTAGGAGTCTCCATAAAGACAAGATCTGAGGTGAGCGTGTGCATTGATGTAGGAGAGATGCGCAGGCAGAGGAAGATGTCAGAAAGAGCCTTGGGAAGGAGAGAGGCTGGGCATGGAAAGGACCTCACCAGAGACAGAAAGATCACAATGCCAAGGTGACCGCACTATTATTAAAAACAAAAATATAGTCATCACCAACAACTTCACTCCACTTCATGCTCCTGTTCGTGTTGATGAATCCAGAATCAAGGAGGGCATTAGAGAAACTCAGCTTATTATTCCATATGTTTTATGAATAAAACTATTAAAGAAACGGTTATCACACCCTTCCATGATTCTATGCACGGTAGTTGAAAATATAAAATATTTTCTAAGAACTATTTTTGGGGGGGATAAAAAGCAACATTCCTAGTGGATTTACTGTGTTGATACTGTGTTATTTACATGGTAAAGGACTGGTTTTCTGAATGATCGTTATCAATGGAAACAAAAATGCAACTTTTAGTCTTTATGAAAACAATTCGAATGAAGTGCACTTCATGGTTCAACCAAACAGAACATCTTTTGCTTTTTGACTTAGGATCCTTCTTTCCCACCTTTAACAGTATTTTTCACCTTTACTGTTAATTGATATGTTTTCGTTTCTTTTCTGTGAGAGAGGGATACATGGAGCGTGCTTTGCTCCCAGTAAGCCATACAATCTTAATAACGCATTGAAGTTCAGTCGACTTAGCACAACGCGTGTGATGGAAGGACGGTTTCAGCAAGCCATCTTAACCCTTTTACAATGGCGTCTCTAAATGAGAAACTGACAGGGGCGGGAAACAGGAGATTAGGGAGCGCTGGCGAAAAACTACCTTGTGTTGAAATGACAGGAGGAACGCCAACTCCCGCGCTTTTTCCAAAAGTGTCAATCTTTGGGACTTTTCAGGCTCCCTGCGGGATGCCCAATCTCCCCTCCCCCACGGAGCCCCGCCTCCTTTCTGGCCTCGAATTCTGAGTCCATTCAAACCTGGCTGTCTTCCCTGCGCGTTGTCAAGCGTGTAATTGGGGAAACTCCTCCCCGCCGGGACCGCCTTGGAGGCGCTACCAGAGGAAGCGCCTCGCTGCCCCCACCTTCGAGCGCGCGGCGGCCGCACACCGCGCGCAGAGCCCGCGGCCAGGCACCAGCGTGTGTCTCTGTGTTCTTGGCTCCCAGCGGGGTGGGCGGCGCCGCGTGGGGACTAGGGACTGCGAGGCCAGGTTCCCTCGCCACCCGGCTGCGCAGAACCCGCGGCAGTGCGCGGGCGGGGTTGGCGCGCCGCGGTAGCCTGGCATCCAGTGTGCGCCCCGCGGAGCCGCGCGCTCACCCGCCAGCCGTCGGGGGCGCGGCTACCAGAGAGAGCAGACACCTGTCCCGCTGTAGAGGACCCGAGCCCGTGTCGCGTCGCAGCCAGCTGCAGCGGAGGCAAGGGGGGAGAGGAGAGCTTGTGGAGACGAAGTCAGCGCTCCGGAGTAAGCAGCGCTCAGCCCGAGGCCTTGGACCCTACACCCCGAGCTCCAGGGCACCATGGCCCCGAAGATGATCCTCCTCCTCTGCTTGTTCTCGGGTTTGCACGCACGGTAAGTTGCGCGGGGTCCCCAGTGCCCAAGGCCCGGAGCCTGGCGAGAGGGCGGCGGGGGGCGCTGTCTGCCAGCTCCGAGTCCGTGCTGCACCCAGCCGTCGGCTAGGTTGCGGCACAGGAGACAAGGAAGTCTGCCCGCACCTCACCTGTCCCATCTATCCCAGGAAACGCAGTCTGCCACTCCAGGCTGGGTGGCTGCAGCCCTCTTCAGCCGGGAATATGGAGCCTCTGAAATTAATGCCTCTTCTTCCGTTTTTAGGATCTGGTGATTTTGAGGGGTTTTGATAAACAAGATTATGGGGCAGTGACTACATCTATCTCATTGTCTACCCCTGTCTCCACCCCAAATGTTCCAGGGACTCACACAGGCATTGACTGACATTCTCTGTCAATTCCGTCATCCTGAAAATGTCCTGGACCCAGGAATGGTGGTTTCCTTGCTGCCCGGTTTAGACCAGACCAGCTAAGGGGCTGGAGGGAAGCGGAAGGGATTGGGGCCAAGTGGGCAGCTGAGAACCCTGCTTCACTGAAAGTACACCCCTTTCAGATCCTGCAGACACTCTCTCTCTACACACGCGCGCACACACACACACACACACACCTTCTAGATCAGCTACTGCTCACATGAAAAAGCATACACCTGCCCCAATAAAGCAAGCATGTTGACATTGCTATTAATGCTTCTGACTAGTAATATAACAAATTATTTCTCTATAGATACCCTTAGTTTCTCTCCCAGAACACCAGTCAGCTAATGAGAATTTAGAAGCTCTCCAGGAAGAGATGTAGAGGGCTCATGAGGGTAGATGGGTATCAGGATCCAAAGGGTTAAACCCTGTTGCTGTAAACACACTAGAAATTCTGGGTATGGTTTAATTCTGTCTCCAAGGCTGGATCCGTGGCTAGGTCTTGCAGACAACCTTGTACTTTGAAAATCAGAGCAGCTCTCTTATTCTTCCCCTACATCCACCCTAGGAATCTTAGCACACCCCTATTCCCAAAACAGTCTTATTGTGACATTTGTCTATTTCCTGGATCTGGAAGTTAGAGAATTGAAGAGCATCCTGGTGGGTCACAAATCCTGGAGCTTGTCAGGAGGTCTTGCATTTTTATTTGTATTTATGAAATATCAAGGAACTAAGAAGACACATTAATAAATTCTACAAAATCTGAAGGGGTACTCTTTTCTTACTCCCTCTGATAAAAATGTCAGGAAGAAAGCCCTGGCCCTCTCCTCCAAACCACTGGTCTTTGCTGAGTTCAGTGTGTAAAAGGCAAACTCCACTGATGACTCATAGACAGCATTCTCAATGAGACAGAGCACTCCTTGAACCTTTCAGCCCAAGTTTCTTCTTATATAAGGAGAGGACTGGTAAGAGACGTGGAAATGTGGTTTTTGAGGTTTTCTGTTCCTGGAGATAACTCTGTTTAGAGGTAGACAGCACTAGGCACAACAAAAATGCCAAGAGTCACATCTACACGACCTTTCTATTGTCACCAATTCAAAGAAGTAACCTGTAGTTTAGCATTAGGTAATCAACTGTTTAGATCTATAGACACAAATTCTGGAACTGCTGATTTTCTTCATTATCCATTGTGCTCAGTGTAAAGATGTCTTAATATCTGACTGGTAACAGCCAGGTTTCTGGGGATTCCCAAATACACATAAAATCTCTTAGTATTCTGTATTCTTTCATTTGGCCAAGGCAAATGTACTGATTTCATATGTTCTTTATCTGGATTCCCAGCCTTGGTAGTAGTCATGATTGCACATCAATTGAAAAAAAATGTCTAAATTTTATACTAATTTTATTGCATGTATCTCTCCTTTAAAAGGGCTTTTGTTCCTTGGGTATTACAGAAATGTGAAATAATCTGATGTCCTGTGTCATCTTTAAAAACAGCTATTAATTCTGTGAGAGTTCTTATTTGCATTCTGGCATGGCTTTCTGGTGTTGACGTTCTCTGGAAAAGATTCTGACCCCTGTGCTTGGGGGCTCAGTGACTCTCTGAGTTTAAGGGGCTCCCCATCCTGACCCCTGTGGGTGAACTTATTACACAGTAAAACACACTGAATCATACCTGGACATTGATGATGCTTTAAGGATGCTTACTTGCTTTCTGAGGTTTAGGAGCTCCTTTCCATGTCTAAAAACACTTCATACTTTATCTATCTGGATGAAGAGAAGGTGTACACCATGAGAATAACATCTGAGCATTGCACTGTTGTTTGACAATGACAGTACATCACTGATTTATTTTTTTAAGTGAATTTCAGTAATTTTTTTTAGAATCCCACAATCCAAGTAACAGAATGTTGATAAAGATAATATATAACTCAGAATTTAGAAAGACAGAAAAGTTCTGTTTTATCCTCCTTGTAGGTCCACTGAGATGTGATTTGTTTTTTCTCAAAGCAGGAATTTTCCTGTGCGGCTGGGTGGTCTGGTATGAGCAATATAAGGCTTCATTTTCAGGACTGGGAGAAGCACAGTGCTTGAGCTGAGGTGTCAAGCTTCCTGCCCCCACCCCCACTACGCTTCATGCCACTCAGCTACAGAGCTGGAGGTCTGGCTGTCCCTCCTGAAAGGGTGAGAGAAAACACTCCTACTTTCCCTTTCCGGGTTCCCCCTCTTCCACTTGCCCTGGACTCAGGAAGAAGCTTATGCAATTTCAGGAAAACCCTCTCATCACCACTAGAGGGAGAATTAGGTTCATTATAATACCTCTTATTGAAGTAGATCAAAGTGATTTTCAGAAACTAAGGCTGTGTATGTAATGAGGAGGAGCTGGTGAATGTGCTCCATCTGTGTACATGTGACCAATAGGGCAGTAGAAAATAGCAGAGTCTGGAGACCATTATCTGGTTCTGTAGTGGTGCTTAGGGGAAGGTGGCCAGGAGGAAAAGGAGAGATACATGGCAGAGGGAGAGAGGAAGGCATGTGACTGAGTTCAAAGGTGTCCTGAGAATGTTGTACATGATCCAGAGAGGAGCTACCCCTCTTTGTCTAGTTCTCAAACACCTTTGCTCTGAAATGATTTGCCAGATCTCCCAGCCATGTAAAACCATGCTTCGTTTTGTTTTTGTAAGATGATAAAAATTTACATTCCTGATATTGCCCCTGATAACACAACAATCTTATAATAACATTTAAAATTCTGTCATGCTATTTTTTTAAAAAATCCGTTTTATGAATAAATGCTCATATCCATTGTTGATTTTTTCTTTCCTTCTTTTTTGTATTGGGGATTGACCCCAGGGGCACTTAAGCACTGAGCCATTTCCACAGCTTTTTTTTATTTTTTATTTTGGGATGTCTTGATAAGTTGCTTAGGATCTCACCAAGTTACTGAGGCTGCCCTCGAACTTATCATCCCCCTGCCTCAGCCTCCCAAACCACTGAGATTATAGACATGTGCCACTATGCCTGGCTTTTATTGATTTTTCCCCTCATCCTCTTCCTCCTCCTTCTTCTTGGTGTGTGTTTGTGTGTGTGTGTGTGTGTGTGTGTGTGTGTGTGTGGTACTGGCAAATGAAACTAGGAGCACTTTACCACTAAGCTTCACCCCTGACTTTTTAAATTCATTTATTTATTTAATAATTTGAGACAAGTTCTTCCTGAGTTGCTGAAGTTCTTGCTAAATTACTGAGTCTGGTGTTAAACTTGTTATCTTCCTGCCTCAGCCCCCAGAATCACTGGGATTGCAGGCATGCACCATTGTACCCAGTTTAGTCTATCCCTTATTTAATAAATGTCCCAAATATTATAAATTCCTCTTGATAGTGACTATTCAGTGTGAATAAAAGTCCACGTAAATTTATATTTTCTGTGGATGATTTATTTTTATCTCTGGCAAATAAATATTCAAGAAATACTATTACAGTTTAAGATCAGCTTCGAAAGAATTCAAGAAGTCATTCTGCAAGACATATGCTATATACTAATTATCAATATCTCATAAACATGTTATAGTTGGCCCTTCACATCCAGGGGTTCTGCATTTGCAGATTCAATCAACTACGGATTGAATATATTAGATAAAACCGATCTGTGATTGAAATGTACAGACTTTTTCTTGTAATTATTCCCTAGATAATACAGTGTAACAACTACATAGCATTTACATTGTATTAGCTTTAAGTAATCTAGAGATGATTGAAAGTATCTGGAGATTATGTGCAAATATGATGCTATTGTATATGAGGGACTTGAGCATCCCTGTATTTTGATATCTGCAGGAGTCCTGGAACCAATCCATAGGAAATAAGGAGAGGCAACTATTTTCATCCAGGCTTAGGTTATCTGAGAACTGCTCTGGTCTATGTTATAGTTTGTTAATACTCATAAAAGACTCACATACACATATACATTTTATATATTACAGCATATACACATATGATTCTGAAGACTTTAGAAGGATTGAACTTTAAAATGTTTATACTTCTCACTAAGTTTATGTTCACTATAGATCATTTAGTCAATTCTAAAAATTAACTTTAGGAAACTAATCTCCCAGAGCCCAAGTGCCCTAATGTGGCATTGACATTTTTGGTTCCTGGCTGGGAATCTGAACAGAAATGAGCCTATATCCAGTCGGGACAAATCTACCTGAATGCAGTTTCCTTTTCTGTTTTTTGTTCTCTTGTGAAGGAGAAAATAGTCAAGGCCCATACACTGACAAACTGGAAAGGAGGTGATTGGTTTGTTTTACGAGCTTTCCTGCCAGGCAGTGACAGTTCACCTGCAAGTAAATGCTGCTTCAGGGCAGAAGAAACTGTGCTTTCCAAGCCCAAATGGCTGTGTGGTTGAGATGGCTTCACTCACTGAAAAACTTGCTTGTCATCTTGAGGCCTCTCAATTCAAGTACTCTGTCAATGTTTATCAGCTGGGAGAGGGAATCTCCATGTTCAGTCTTGTAAAACGAGCAGAGACACCCAAGTATTCATTGAGATCCACTTATTAAGAACCCAGGATGTTGAAGACATATTAAATTTTTAATTCTTAATGTCTGTGCTAGCCTGCTGTGCAAGAGATGAATCAGTTTGTGTTTTACTTAAACATGTAAAATTGCCAGAGGATATTCACCAATCACCAACCATACTTCTGTTTGTTGTCTCTGACACGAGTGCTGGTAAAGCAAGACACCTCAAAATGTCTGCATGTCTACCTCAAGCCCCAGATTCCAGTTTCCAAGAAAACCATAGTCAGGACCAACTATTTTTAATGAGTCCACTTGGCAAAAGTTATTCTCACCTTCAACTAGAATGAGATTTTGATGGTAGGGAGTTGGAGACAACATGATAAAATGAACTTTGACAAATCCCTGGAAGGTTAGTGCCTTGACCTTGAGAGCTTCTCAAGGTACATTCAAGGATGGCTCATTGCCTACTGACTGTTCTGGCATTGATTTACCTGTCATAGTGTCTGTAGTTTAACCTGGACAGGGAATGGTCTTGTGACATTTAATGAAGACATTATGCCATGTTAGTAGCAGTTGAGGTTTTCCTGTTGAATTCTTTCTAATGTGTACTTCATTTTATTTTTTATTTTTATAGTTGACATGAGTGGCTGGAGTAAGGGAACTGGGGACTTTCTACCCATTTCAGTCATAATTGTAAAGGATAAGCTTAAGGCACTTCCTGCAGCTGTTTCTGCAACTTATATGTCACATTTTTGTGTTATAACTACAGATCCAGAAAAGTGGAAGAGGATGAATATGAAGATTCTTCATCAAACCAAAAATGGGTCTTGGCTCCAAAATCCCAAGACACCGATGTAACTCTTATTCTTAACAAATTGCTAAGAGAATATGATAAAAAGCTGAGGCCGGATATTGGAAGTGAGTATTGTTGTTTGTTATTGCAATTGAAAACACATACTATCATGAAACTTTTTAAAATTTTTATTTTTAAATAATTATAAAATTCACAAAGTGTTGCAAAGCAACAGCAGTTTTCTATACTCGTCACACAATTCATAACTGTAGTATAATAGTAAAGCCAGAAGATTAACATGGATACCATGTGTGTGTGGGGGGGTTCTCTGTCATTTTATCATGTGTATATTTGTGTGATGACCATTGAAATTAAGGTACAGAACTAGTTCAAGACTATAAAGATTCTCTCTTGCTGTCAATTAATAGTCATACCAACTTCCCTCCCTGAAATTCCTAACATCAGCCACTATTTTGTTCTCCACTCTTGTATTTTTGTCATCTTGTGAATGTTAAGTATATGGAGTCATTGACTTTTGAGTTGGACTTTTCTTCACTCAGCAAAATGATTTTGAGATCCATTTAAGCAGTTTGTGTATTTGTGTATTAGTAATTTATTCTAGTCATTGAATAGTCTTCCGTGGCATGGATGTACCATTCATTATTTGTTTATCCATTTGTCAATTGAGGGACATTTTGGTTGTTTCCAGGTTTTGTCTATTACAAGTAGAATGATTAGGTCCACATGTATGCATATTTTTGTGTGGGCATAAGATTTTATTCTCTGTAATAAAGGCCCAGGAGTATGATTGCTAAGTTGTAGGATGGATGTTATATTTAGTTTATTTTATTTTCAATTTGTTCTCTTCTATTAAAATTTATTTTTAACTGAAGCAAAAAAATTATACATACTTATGGAGTTCCATGTGATATTTTTACATGTGTTTTGTGTGATGTTTAAATCAGGGTAAACTTTATTTCTTCAAACATTTATTATTTCTTTATGGTGAAAACATTCAAAATCCTTTCTTCTAGGTTTTTGAAATATATAGTACATACTTGTCATCTATAGTCAACCTATTGTAAAATGGCACACGAGAACTTATTCCTACCAGTTACAACATAGAACCTGTCCTTTCCGCATTTATCCCTCCCTTCCACCTTCTCAGCTCTGGTCACCATCATTCTATTCTCAATGTCTATTTTGAAGGAACTGTCACACTCTTTTCCAAAGTATTGGGATTGTTTTCCATCCTTACCAGCAATATCTCAGGGATCCAGTGTCTCAGTGTTCTCTCCAGCAGTTGGTATTTACACCGTTTTTTATTTTAGCTGCTGTAACAGGTATAATATTTAATAGGTTAATACGTCATTGTGGTTAATTTAAATTGTTAGTGATATTGAGCTCTCGTTATGTGCTTATTTGTCATGAGCATATCCTCTTAATTGGAATGTCTCTTCATGTTATTTTCCCTTTTAAAAGTTTGTTCAAAGCCGGGCGTGGTGGCGCAAGCCTGTAATCCCAGTACTTAGGGAGGCTGAGACAGGAGAATCGCGAGTTCAAAGCCAGCCTCAGCAAGGGCGAGACCCTAAGCAACTCAGTGAGACCCTGTCTCTACATAAAACACAAAATAGGGCTGGGGATGTGGCTCAGGGGTCAAGTGCCCCTGAGTTAAATCTCCAGTACCAAAAAAAAAAGTTTGATCAGTTTTATTTACCTTTTCACTTTCGAGTACTGAGAGTTCTATCTAGATATGAGTCTTTTGTCCACTCTGTAGCTTGCCTTTGCATCCTCTCAACAGGATCTTTCTCTCACAGAGGGAACATTTGTAATATTGATGAAGAATCTAATTTCTTGGCTTTCCACTTACAGAGTGTGCTTTTTAGACTAATGTCTAAGAACTTTTCCTGTAACAATCTCTAGTTCCTAGGATTTTCTTCTAAAAGTTTTGTCCTTTTCTGTTTTACATTTTAAGTCATTACCTAAGTTAATTTTTATATTAAATAAAGGTTTTGATCTATTATCTTCCCTCTGCCTTATGTATCTCCTATTACTCAGGCAGCATTTGTTGAAAAGACTGTCCTTCCTCTGTTGAATTGTTTTTAGACATTTGTCAAAAATCAGATGACTTGATTAGTATGAGCTCTATTTTGTTCTGTTTATCTGTGTGTCTGTCATACTACTAGTACCCACAGTTCTGATTACTGCAGCTGTACAATAAGATTTTAAATTGGAAAGAGTAATTTATTCTCTTTTTTCCTCTTTTTCAATATTATTTTTAATTCTTGTAATTCGTTTACTCTTGCATATAAATCTTAGAATAACCTTGTTTGTATCTACAAAAAGTCTTGCTGGTACTTTGGTGGGAATTGTGTTGAACCTTTATATGTCAATTTGGAAAGAACTGCAGAGCTTTATTGTGTTGAGTCTTCTAATCTATGAACATAATGTCTCTCCATTTATTTAGATCTTCTTTAATTTATTATATCAGTGGTTAACATATGAGTCCTAAAATATTTTATTAGATTATACCACACTATTTTAATTTTTGGAGTGATTGTAAGTGGTACTGTATTTTTAAATTGTATTTTTCCTATGTTCATTGCTGGCATACAGGAATGCAATTATTCTATTGTGTGTTGATGTTGTATTCTCTGACTTGCTGAAGTTTTGGGAGTTTTATTAGTTTTTTCCTGGAAGTTTCCTTAGGGTTTTCTATGTACACCATCATGTCATCTGCAAATAAGAAGTTTATTTCTTGTTTCATAGTCTGTGTGTGCTATATTTCCTTTATTTGCCAACTATACTGGCTAGAACTTCCAGTACTATAATCAATAGCACTGATGTGAGGGGCCATTCTTGCCTTTTTCAACATCTTAGGAGCCATGTGTCCGTCTTTTAGCACTAAGTACAGTGTTGGTTGGAGGTATTTTAGAAATTTTCCTCAATTACTAGTTTTCTGACTTATTTATTTATTTATTTAAAAAATTTTTTTAGTTGTAGATGGACGCAATTTCTTTATTTTCTTTATTTATTTTTTATGTGGTGCTGAGGATCGAATCCAATGACTCATGCATGCAAGGCAAACGCTCTTCCACTGAGCCACAACCCTAGCCCTTATTTATTTATTTTTATCATGAATAAGGATTGAAGTTTGCCAAGTGCTTTTACTGTTATCAATTGATATAATCATGTGACTTTTTCCTTCTTTGGCCTGTTAATAGGGTGGATAATGTTGATTGATTTTCCAATATATGACCAGTATTATATTCCTGGAATAAACTCTAGTTGGTCATGCTGTTTAATCATACTGTTTTTTTATTTAAATTCTTTTCATGTTTTGCTGAATTGTTTGCTAATACTTGATTAAGGATTTTTGCATCTTTGTTCATGACGGACTTTGTTCTTTTCTTTTTTTTTTAACTGGTTTTGGTGCCAGGCAATACCATCTTCATAGAATGAGTATGGAAGTACTCCCTCACTGTCTGTTTTCTGGAACATATTGTGTGTCATGTAAGGGTTTATGTTACTTCTTCAAATGTTTGATAGACTTCTCCAGTGATATGTTCTGGGCCAGGAGATTCCTTTTTCTGGGAGCATTTTCCATTTTCCATTCATTTTGTTAATAAGTTTATTCAAATGATCAGTTTCATATTAGGAAAATTGCAGTAGTTTGTGTTTTACAAGGAATTGGTCAGTTTCTCTTAAGGGGTCAAGTGTGTAAATATCTGCAGGGCCTATAATAACCTCCTGTTTTATTTCTGATCTTGGTACTTTGCATCATCTTACTTTTCTCAGTTTTCCTACAAGCTTGTTACACTGACCTTCTCAAAGAATCAAATTTTTAGTTCATTATTTTTCTGTTGTTTTTATGTTCCCACTTAATTAAATTTTGCTCTGTTTATTATTTCCTATCTTCTTCTTGCTTGGTCTTCTACTTCTTGCTTTGGAACTTAGATTCTTGATTTGAGACCCTTCTTTTCTTTTGTAAGCATTGGTTTTCTAAATTGGCCCCTCAGCATTGTTTTAACTTCATCCCACAAAATTTTATTTGTTGTATTTTCATTCTTATTTAGTTCTATGTATTTTTAAAATTTTCCCCTGAGAATTTTTTGCTTCATGCAGGGATTATTTAGAAACAATGTTTTTTTCCTCCATTTTCAAGAGTTTAGAAATTATCTTGTTTTCTGTTATTGATTTCTACTTTGATTCCATTGTGATTCAAGAACATACTCTAAAAATAAAGCTCATTTTTTTTCCAGATCTGAATCTTTAATTTATGGCCAAGGATATGATCAATCTTGGTGAATATTCTAGAGCACTTGAAAAGTATTAAGTTCTTCTGTGTCCTTGCTTATTTTCTGCCTACTTTTCTATTGACTGTTTTGATAGATTAACACTTGATAGATTGAAAAATAGTTTCTGATACAAACTAAGAGCAATGTGTTTGGCTACAAGAGAAGTGGTGCATGCAAGCAGGTATAGCTCCACACCGTCTTCATGGGAGTGGTGAACGTGGGGATTGCAGCATACATGTTCTAGTTTTTATAGGATGCTCCCAGTCTATGGTGTTTTTCTTCTTCTCTATGGTGCTTTATTTCATTTAGAGCACATAAGCTTGCCAACCTTAATACTACATAGCCACACCATCCCTCCAATTTTCCAAGCCCAGGACTCCAATTTACCTGTAGCAAGGCCTAGAATTACCCTGACTCCAAAAGGCATAGAATTTCAAAGTCATTGTGGGTAGTGTGGGAGAGTTTAAGGATACATGTACATTATAGTAAATACTGGAGAAGTCATGCCATGTTTCTGTGCCTCTGTTGCCTCTGCTGTGTAATGAGTGACAGGTACTAAATTACTTTTCACTTTCCTTCCAGCTTTAAAACATTTATTCAGTGAGCAGTGTATCTAAAATACCATTGTACAAGTTCATAAATTCAATCATCGGTTTTTCCCATCAGAATCATATAGTGTACGAAGTGTGCAGCTATTATGTATTCACATGGATGAGATGTTTTAGAAAATGTTACTAAATTCATCACTGTTTGTCAGATAGTGTACTTGACATTAGAACAAACCTGAGCAAGAATCATTCTTTTCACTTGTGGGTAAGTTTAGTTGAGTTGGTACTTTGTGTGCTAGGATGCAGTGAAGTGCTTTATGTTCATCCTCTGAGGTGGGAAATTGGGCATGGGAAGAAAGTGAGTGAGCTCAGCTTCCAATACTGATCTCTCTGACTGTAGCAAGGTCACTTAGCCACTGCACTATTTATAGAATACATAAGGCAAGCCTATTAAGAAACAAGGTAACCCCCCCCTACACACACAGCACAAAACTTGGAAGGAGATTACTAAGGTTCTGAAAGATGAAATAGGCAAGCAGAATTCATAATCCTAGAGATTTTATGGCCGCTTACCTTTATCCACCCAATATATTCCAAGACCCTTTACTACTGGATTCCTGAAACTGCATGTGATACTAACTATGCTTTTTTCTTTTAAATACCTACCTATGGTAACCTTTACTGTATAAATTAGGCACAATAACAGCAATAACTAGTAATAAAATTATTATAATGATATATTGGAATGCAAGTTACATTAATGTGGTCGCTATTTTTCTTTCTTAAAAATATCTTACTACACTGTACTCACCTGCTTTTGGACAGTTGTTGGCCACAAGAAGACAAGACTATAGAATGGAGGACCACTGTATTTCTCAATGTGTGCATCAAGAATTGTGAAGGTTCCAAATAAAGCAGCATCCATATCCAAATAGCACATTTTCACTTGGTTCTCGTAAGTCATTGTTACATAGGAGAAGAACTCTGTGCTTTCTGAGTGAAAGATTTTTAAAAAACAACTAAGTATAAATCTATAAAGCATGCTGCTGCTGTTTGGTTTCCTGACTTTAAAGTACCATTATGCACGTTGTCATGGTCCATGGGGCAGTGGAGTAGCCTAATGAAAGCCCACCATCACTGAGACCTCCCAAGATGCATCTTCCTGTTTTGTTTAAATGCTAGGGTGTGACTAGAGTAATCCAGCAACTTGTGGACATTCAATCAGAGAGCAGTAATAGCCAAAGAACATTTCTCCTGGTAAAGGATACCAAATTAGATACCATTTTCTTTCATAACTCAGAAGAGCTCTGCTTTGAGGCAAACTTGCCATAAATATCTGAATTCCTTTTCTTTTCTCATACCTTTTTCAAATCAAGTGTATTTACTCTAACCATCATGCTTTCTCATCAAGGTACAGTGAACTTATATTTACATGTGCTCAAATGAATTTATTAGTTTATGGTAATTGCCAGTTGATTTGCTCATCTCTCTCATTGCTTATTTGCTCCATCAGGTAGCAAACCAATATGTCCTGGACATTCTCTCTGCCCCAAGCCCTGCACTGGGCCTGGGACAGTGGGGCAGCTGGGTAGTAACCTGGATGCTCTCTACACTTGTGTTCTACCGTTGGTGTAGGAACGGGGAAGGGCTCCACAAATAGTGCTTAGGAGTAGATATTGGCGCTCCCACTTTGGAGTCAGTTAAGACTGTTTAATTTGAAACCCTTGAAAATTCTCTTTGCTTCTAGGATAAAGTCCAAGTGTCTTAATGATACAAAGAAACAAGCAATTATCTGGCTCTTGCTCTCTTGCGCACTTCCATTTCCAGACAGTCTGAATCACATGTTCTGTGCTTAGGCACACCAAACTTATTTTCCTCATCTGGACTCTCAATGTTGTTGCCTAGCCTCTTTCTCACACACCTGCACTGAGCTCTCTTGTATCTTTGTTAAGCCTTGCTGTCACCTCCTAGGAGGATTCTTCCTTCATAACCTTCCCCTCTGTTACTTCCCCACTGGGGTGGATTAAGGTCACTTCCTTGTTTCTTGTAGCATTCTTTTCTCATCTTTACAAGAAGGTTCACAAAGTTTTAAGTACTGCTTTGAGGATGATATGGTCTACAACATTATTACTTAACTTTCTGCAATTCCCAGCCAAGAATTTGTCCTTTTGTTTTTCACTGACACAGTTTCCACTTCCTAATGAGTAATGTATTTGTATGCATTGCCATATCCCAACATATGTAGTTCAATGGCAGCCTCAAGTTCCAACACCAGGAAATGCATTAAATGTCTTATCACATTGTTAACAATAAATAGAAGGAATTGTGCAGACCCACTGATGTTGCATGGAAGTAATGTATCCACGTGGAGGCCTCTAATTAGTTTGCATATTACAAATTGTGGTCATTATGTTTTTGAAATACTCACTACTTTCCTAGCTACTCCTATCTCCTGAACCAACTTCTAAATTATGCAAGTATCTGTTTTAGTTCCTTTCCTTTAACTATCCATCATTTTAAGTAATGCTAAAACCATGTCCTTTACTGGTTCAGGGTCATGCAGGATGTCATTTGTCTCTGGAGCAGATCTTGTCATGTGAGCTGGGAAAAGCTGAAGGAGGATAAACCTTTTAATAAAAGAATTGCAGGGGCTGGGATTATGGCGCAGTGGTAGTGTGCTCGCCTAGCACACATAAGGCACTGGGTTCGATCCTCAGCACCACATAAAAATAAAATAAAGATATTCTGTCACCTACAACTAAAAAATAAACATTTAAAAAAAAAGAATTGCAGAAAAGCAGAGAACTGGCCAAAGTGAATTTCTTTCTCTTCTGATTTCAAGAAACCACTTTCCTGTACACAGATTATCAGAGAATACAAATTCCTGCCCTCTTATCTGGACAATCTATGCCAAATACATCACATTAAGAAAAATGATGTTATATATTTGCTTTTACAGGCGAATGGATGATGCTCTGGGGTGATGTGGGCAATGTGTAGAAGTGACCGACAGGTTTGCTTAATTCAGGCTGAACGTCTGAGTAATCTCTTGGCTGTGTCTATGGATAGCAGACTTGATGCTCTATTCTTCTTCTTTGGGTATTTGCATATCTGAACTTCTTTCCTGGGCTTTTCTAAAGTGTATCTTCCCAGATTAGTTAAAACTCCTAAATATAAAGTGAAGAAATATCCTGTATAGAAGGAAGCTGTTTGCATGGGTGAGGAGTTGAGGTTCTCTGGGGGTGCTCACATAGCCCACTTGAGTTAGAGCAGTGGAGGGAGATGCCCTTTAGGACTTCTTTTCTTCAGGCTTGCCAATGCTAGACATGACACCCAGGTACTTGCTCAGGAGAATTGAAGTGACACAGATACATCCCTGTTGGGAAGAGCAGGAGAGACTCCCGCCCACAGCACAGTTATGTTCCTGGATGGAAAAAGGTTAAGAGAAAATGACCAAATAGTGGGACCATGACACCCAAGTAGGTCAGGAGTGAGTTTTGTTGTAGATAATGTATTTTAAAGCAACTAAAAGCAATGAAAAGTGGTCCTTAAAGTAGGATTTAAAAAAATTTAGTTGATACATAAAAGTATAAAAATGCGTGGGGCACCATGTGTTTTTTTGGTACATGTATGCACTATGAAATGATCAAGTCAGGGTAAGCATATCTATCTCCTCAAACATTTATTATTTCTTTGTGGAGAAAATGTTCAAAATCCTTTTTAGGTGTTTGAAATGTATGCTACATTACTGCTATCTCTAGTTACCTGCTGTGCAATAGCAAACCAGAATTTACTTCTAACTGTAACTTAGTACACATTGACCTCTCCCCATCCTTCCTAGCCCCATCACTGGTAACCACCATTCTACTCTCAAATTCTGTGAGATCAACATTTTTTGATTCCACGTATGAGTGAGAGATGGTTATCAAACAATTTTTTATGCAGCTCTTTGATATCTTTCAGTGAAAAATGATAGGCATAGTGGAACTGCTATCAACTCTAAGATGAACACTTCAGAAATACTGGTCATAGATGTGATCTCTTTGAGAACTGGATTAGCTAGTGAAAAAAAGAGAAAGCCACCCTTCCCTGCTTTTTCTGAGATGGTCCTGGTGTGTTTAAATTGAACATTCCTATCATGTCTTGCCACCAGGTTTTGAGAGTATCAGCTGGAATAATCCATTTAAGAGAATTCTGAAATGTGTAAAGGGAGGGATGTGCAGAGAATCAAATGTATTACTAAGTATTATGATTTATTATGGATGTAGATCACTGTCCCTCATTCTTATTGTAAGAAAAATAGGAGGGCCTGGGGCATACCTCAGTGTTAGAAGACTTGCCTAGCATGCATGAGGCCCTGAATTTGATCCCCAGCACCAAAAAAATAAAAAAATAAAGAAAAAATAAAGAAAAGGAAGGACAGAAGAAAAATAGGTACAACAATGCTTTTATCCAAAAGAAGGAAGGACAAATAAAAATGAAGTGTAAGGGCTTGCACGTCTGAAGAAAAGGGAGCTGGAGGTGGAGCACTAGGTATTTTAGAGTCCCTGCATCCACTGGCACTGACAGCTCACAATCTAATTGCCCCAGGCTTGTCACTGACTGTTGGATGACCTTGTAACTAGCTCAAGCCCAACTTGCCCACCCTTTTCCCATATACATCAGGTAACCATGTCAATCTGTATATATAGTTTAGCCTGGTTAGTCTTCCCATAAAATCCACAGCCTACCATACAGCCAGATGAGTTGTCATTTTCTAGCAATTACTGTATATCCAGAAAATAATTCAAATGTATTCACTCCACTTTCAGAACAGATGTAGGAGGAGAGGAAACAGACATTCTTAATTGCTGTGCTTGAAGTAAAAGCTATTACTGTAGAGTTAGTTAACTGATTCTCCCACAAAGTTAATTCAAATGCATAAGGGAGGTGGAGAACAAATTTTGTGGAGAAATT
This sequence comes from Geosciurus inauris, assembly GCA_004024805.1. Lineage (NCBI taxonomy): Eukaryota > Metazoa > Chordata > Mammalia > Rodentia > Sciuridae > Geosciurus > Geosciurus inauris. Next base: position 6,546 of record PVHX01018686.1, on the reverse strand, counting down.
ATACCTGTCATCTCTACGAGAGACTAATTAGGCATCTGAAGGCCACCAGGTTAAGACCTCAGCTACACACTTGTTGGCAGGTGACCTTTCCTTGTACATTCCCCACCGTATGGGGCAAGGGTCCTTCACACACACACCTTAGCATTTAGAATTTTGCCATGTACTCTTATCTAGGTTAAATCCTGAGTATTAGAGCCCATCCAGAAGTTCACTAATCATTAGTGTTAGGATTTTTTTTTTTCTTATAGGGAATATATAATGTATAAGTAGTTTGATTGTATAAGTATATTTTTTATACATGATTTGGCAAATCATTCTGTTCACATGTCCCTAAGTACAATCTAGTGACTGGCCTTGATTTGAATATTCAGTTCAGTTTATAGAATAACAGATGATCTGTTTCTTGTTTATTTATGACTAGTCCAGCAACTGGGCAAAATAGCTTCGTGTGGATTAGACAGCATTTGAGTGAGAAAGAATCCAAGGGCTTTTCCACCAGTTACCAGCAGATTCACAGAGAGAACCCTGTAGATTTGTCTCTGAAGGGATAATTAAAGCTGTATATAAGCCCTACTCTAAGAATTACAAGTGATAACACCTGGCCCAGGGTGTGGTTGAGGCAGCCTTGGGTACCCACCCTCCATTGTTCCCAGACCCACACTGTTTTGGCTCCTCTTTCAGTTTGGTTCATGAAAGCTGGAAGAGAGCCCTTAGACTGCTCTGCTATCATAAAAGCTTTGTCTTATCTTGAGACTTCTGCACAGTTGCCTGCCTTTCATCACTCTGCAATTAACATCTGGATCCACAATGTTTTCCAGATCCCTTTAAAAAGCACTATAATGCACATAGGCACCAGGTGGTTGTTCTACTAATTACAGTGTAGAAGTGAAGAATATAGTTTCCTACAATATTGTGCTATGAAGAGATTGTAGAGAATTTTAGTTCAGCAGCTTATAGATGTGGCACAGAACCACCACCATTACCTGGAGAGGTTTGTATGGGTACCAGTTAACGGATGAATGGATAAAGAAAAATAGGGTGTAGATACACAATTGAATAGTATTCAGACACAAAGAATCACAAATCATGTCATTGGTAGGAAAATGAATGGAACTGGGGATCATCATGTTAAGTGAAATAAACCAGACTCACAAAGACAAGCATCACATGTTTTATTGCATATGTGGAGTCTAGGAGAGAAAAAAAAGATAACATGAAAATATAAGGGAAATTATTGGAGAAGAGGAAGGAGAACAGGAGGAGGAGAAGGAGGGTATGGTGGATAGGGGGATGGATGTGATTAAAATATGTTATATGCACATATGATTATGCCAGAAAAATTGTTCTGTATAATAAGCACAAATTAAAAAAGTGCTTTTTAAATCCAGAAACCAGTGACCAACCCCTTGGAATATGTTATTTTTCTGTTTTCTAGCTCATTAATTTCTACTTCAATCTGTATTATCACTTCTGCAAATTTTCAGTTTAATTTGCTCTTTTTCTAGTTTTTGAAAGATGGAAGATGACATTGTTTGTTTGAGACTTCCTGATCTTAGCGTTTAGTGTTATTAATGGCCTCCAATGCTGTATTTTATCAGCATTCCACAGATATTTCAGTGGTTTTCTTTATATTCACTAAGATGATCTCCTATTCCTTATTTACTTCTTTGATTCATGGACTAGTTAGATATATGATATTCATTTTATAAATATATGACATTATTGTAGATAGCTTTCTATTTTTGATTTCTAATTTGATTATGCTGTAATCAAAGAACATGTTTGAATAATTTGAATTATTTTAAATTCATTGAGATTTGTGGCTCAGAACATAGTTAAGCTTGGTGTGCACTTGGACAGAGTGTGCATTCTGCTCTTGTTAGGTGGAGCATGCCATAAAATAGGCCAATTAGGGGACAATGTCCATACTTTGTTAAGATCTATGTGCTAATTTTGTATGTATCAGTTTTTGAGAAAGGAATATTTAATTTTCTGACAATCACCATGAATCTATTTTTCTTTGGTTCTATTGGCATTTGGATCATTAATTTTGAAGCATTGTTACTAGGGGTAAATGCATGTAGGATTTTCATATTGTCTTGAATACCTGACTACTCTATCATTATAAAATGAATGTCTTTGTATTTGTCAGTATTCTTTGCTGTGGAATCTGCTTTATAGCCTCTCTACCTTTTCTTTGCCCAGTGTTATGTGCTACAGATCTGTACATCCTTTTGCTTTTAACTTATGTTTGTCTTTATGTTTAAAGCATGTTTCTGGTAGGTACCACATAGGTGATTCTTGCATTTTATTTAAACCAATCTAACAATCTTTCTTTTAACTGGAATCTTGAGACTATTTTCATTTATCGTGATTACTGATGTAATATGATTAAAATCTATCATCTTTTTATTTTCCATTGGTCCTGTTTTTCCCATTCTTTTCATGGTTCTATATTTTGTATTTTTAATTAGCAATAACCCATACTTTGGCTATTTTAGTAGTTTTGTTAAAGACTTATTGTGCACATCTTTAACTCATCAACAGTTTTCCTTTGAGTAATATACAATTTCACACATAGTATAAAAACATCACAAGTGTGTATTTTCTTCGCTTCCCTCCCAGTATCTATGCTATGGTAGTCATTTATGTCACTTAAATATCTGTTATAACTCCCCATTATATTACTATTTTTGCTTAAATAGATATTACCTTTTCAAAGATACACAAACACACATATATCTACATGTATACATATTTTAAAGATACATATATAAACATACATATATACTTAACTGTGCATGCTTAAGTGTGTGTATATATCTAAATGTGTATATTATTTATGTATTTGCTTTTATATACATGGTTAAGTATATATGTATGTGTATATATCTATATGTATATATATGTATAGCAATGTATATGTACATACATATATACACATATACATGTACACAAATATTTCGTTTAATTTCTGGTTCTTTTTTTCCCCTTTGTGTCCATCTTTTACAATTTCCCTCTACCTAAAGGACTTCCTCTAATTTTTCTTTTAACATAGGAATGTTAGTGATGAGTTCTTTTAGTGTTTGTATGCCTGGATATATTTTGACTTTGCTTTCGTTTATGTCTTCATCAAAATTCTTCTGGTCCTGAGCTTTTCTTTGTTGGTTAATTGGCTCTTTCAATTTCATTATTTGATACTGATCTGTTTAGGTTTTCTCTATGTTCAATATGGTTCAATATGATTAGGTTATATGTGTCTATAAATTTTCAATGTCTTCTAGATTTTCCAGTTTATTGGAGTATAAAGTTCTAAAATTGACTCTAAGGATCTTCTGGATTTCAGAAATGTTTGTGGTGATAATCTTGATATCTTCTTTTTCATATCTAATATTTTTTGTTTATTTGAGTCTCTCCTCTTCCCCAACCCAGGTTAGTTTGGCTGAGGGTTTATCAATCTCTCTTGCATTGATCCTGTGTACTTTTTAAAATTTTCATTTTCTTTAATTTTGGCTCTGATCTTTATTATTTCCTGTCTCCTACTGATTTTGGGATCAGTTTGTTCTTTTTCTAAGGCTTTGAGGTGGAGCCCAAGCTCATTTATTTGGAATCTTTGTTTTTTTCATGCAGGCACTCAACGCTATAAATTTTCCTCTTAGAATTGCTTTTAGGCTGCCCCAGAGATTTTGATAAGTTCTATATCTGTTCTCATTTGTTTCTAAGAATTTCTTCTCTCATTTCTTCTATAATCCAATTTCATTTAAAAAAATGTTCAGACTGTCATTTGTAATTAAAAAAGAACAAATAAAAATGAAAAAATTATATTATTATAAAATAAGACATTGTCTTAGCTAACATACACCATTAAGAAAGTTTTGCGTCCATGAAAGCAAGGATGATTTAACATCAGAAAATCCATCGATGTATTTGACCATGTCAATGCACTAGTGAAGAACTATAGCATTATCTTAATAGTACCAGAAAAGGCATTTAATAAAATTCAGTGACTATCCTCTAGAATATTCTATGTATATCCAAGAGAATGTTTATTGTTTATTCCATTGTTATAGAGTATTCTATAGGAGTCTGTTAAGTCTCATGGTTTTATAATGTGGTTAAATCTTCTATTTCCTTGCTGAGTTCAATTATTGAAAGTGGAGAATGGGAATCTTAGTATATTATATGTTGAATTACTTTTTTATCCTTTCAATTATGTCAATTACTTCTTTATGAAATTTTAGATTGGGCTGTTTTCTACATTAATATCTATATTTATTATTTCTCAATATATTGAATCTATCATTATAAGATATCCTTCTTTATTTTCAGTAGAATTTAAATTTAAATTATATTTTGTGTAATATTAATATAGCCAGCTACTTCATATCTCTTATAGTTGGCATTTATATTTTATACTGTATATCTTTTTCTTTCTTTCTATTTGATTCTGGTAATCTAACCCAGAGGTACTTTACCATGAGCTACATCCTTAACTCCTTTTATTTTCTACTTTGAGACGGGGTCTCAATAAGTTGCTGAGGGTCTCACTAACTTGCTTATTCAGGCCTTGAACTTGCAATTCCCCATCTCAGCCTCCTGAGTAGTTGGGATGACAGGCAAGTACCACCACACCTGGCCAATTTACTTTTCTAAATAAGTTCATTTGTTCATTTTTGTGGTGCTGAGGATCAAATTCAGGGCTTCGTTCATGTGGGGCAAGCACTCTACCACTGAGCCACATCTGCAGCCCTCTTTTTCTGTTTTGATTTCAAACATTTTCTTTTAATCTAGAATGTAGCTCATAAAAACAACTCTCCACCTTCCTTGTGCTGAGCTATAGCATTTAATCCTATGTCCCTTTTCTTTTGAGCAGATTCTCTGTGGCACTGCATAGTGCTGGGGTCTTGGACAGCAACCCACTATTCCCACAGTGACATCTCTGCTATAGGAGTCGTCACTGGATTGTGGTATGGTGGTAACCCATGATCTTCTTGGGTTGTTCTTTATAGTATGGAATCTTTGCCCTATAAGTGAAGAAAATGGAAATGTCTGGAACAAGGCCTCATGAGTAAGGCTTTGATGAAGGAGGGGTGCTTTAGATCTCTAGATTAGATCAGAGAAGGGAACAGAACATCTGAAAAATGGGACTGGGTGAGTGAGAAACACAGTCCCATGGTAAAGCATTTATCCTACATGCAGGGCCTGGAGGAATGGGAGGGGAGCTTCCACTGTCTTGATCAAACCCACCCAGCAGAGTGTCAGAACAGAGTTTTTGTAAAATAGTTATGGGGTTGGGGAAGAGGTAGCATTGTATGGCTCAAATGTCACAAACTCACTGTTATTACCATGATTTAGTAGATATTCTTGAATGAATATTTCTTCATTTGCTATATGCCCTTAGAATAATTTTTAGGACCTTTCAGTGCTTTTATAAAAATACATTTATACTATTAAATACCTGATTTTTAGAAGATGGGTTGCTAACTCCTCATTCTATCATTATGGAAGTGCTGCCTTTTGCATTCGTTTAAATTTTTTTTTTTTTAGTTGTAGATGGACACAATGCCTTTGTTTTATTTTTATTTATTTTTATGTGGTGCTGACGATCAAACTCAGTGCCTCACACGTGTCAGGCAAGTGCTCTACCACTGAGCCACAACCCCAGCCCCTCTTACATTCGTTTTTGATATAGGATTCTGGGTTAGCAGCCTTTGTTTTTCCTTCAGTACTTTGAAGACATTGCGACACTATTTTCTCACTTGCATTGTTTCGCAAGAGAAACCTTCTGTTATTCCTGTCATTTTTTTTCCCTTTAAACTTCACCCCGCTCCTGCCAGCCTGTGGATTCTTTACATTTTTCATTTTTGTTACTGGATTTGACCAATTTGATTTTCATGTGCCTTGGGGTAGTTTTTTTGGTGTGTCTCATACTGAGGTCTTCTTGAATTTCTTGGTTTTGTGGTTTTATACTTAACATTAATTTTGAAAATTTTAGCCATTACTTTTCAAATATGTATTTTTTTGCTTCTTTTTTCTCACTCTTCTTCAGAGACTCCAATTATATATATTTTAGTATGTTTAAATTTATTCTGTAGATTGTTGATATTCTTTCCATTACTTTTTTCTCTTTGACATGTTTCATTTTAGAAGATTTCTAATGCTATGCCTTCAAGTTCACCATTGTTTCCCATTGTCACGTCTAGTGTTTATCTTTTCCAATGTATTTTTCATCTCAGATGTCTTTCTTAGTCTTTTACTTTAGCGGTTTAATTTTGGTTTTGTGTTTTCCATTCCTAACCTTTTAAACATTCTCTTTAAACATATGTAATATGTAATAATTTTTTTAAGATCTTTGCTTCCAATCCAATATTTATAACAGTCCTGTTTTTGTTAGCCTGATTCTAGCATTTGTATCACTCTGGGTCAAATTTGACTGATTGATTTTCTACTTATCCTGGATTATATTTTTCCAGCTTCTTTGATAGCATTTCTGACCTTGTGAATTTTACCTTGTTGACAACTTGATATTTTTATGTTCTTATAAAT
>PVHX01018685.1:0-27417 GCA_004024805.1 Geosciurus inauris | reverse complement strand
TCTAGTCAGCTGCTCTGATGATACTGTGCTGATAAGACCCCAAAACCAAGCCAGGTGCGGTGGTGCACGCTTGTAATCCCTGCACTTTGGCAGGCTAAACAGGAGAATCGCGAATTCAAAGCCAGCCTCAGCAATGGTGAGGCACTGAGCAACTCAGTGAGACCCTGTCTCTACATAAAACACAAAATAGGGCTGGGTATGTGGCTCAGTGGTCGAGTGCCCCTGAGTTCAATCCCTAGTACAAAAAAAAAAAAAAAGACCCCCCAAACCAGGAAGGAACAGATACAGGGGAGATTATCAGTCCCAGGAAACTGCAAGCATGCACCCCAGCGAAGACACTGGGAACCCTACTGCCTGAGGACAGTAAGAACATCCTCTTCAGATGAAAAAGTTATTTCATCTTGACCCCTGTGTCACCAATGAAAGGGAAGATGTCCTCCAGGAGAGTAGACATTTTTTAGCCTGCTTTGTTCCAACATAAGAGGTTCTCTTAAATATTCATGGGTGACTAAACAAATGTCAAATGGGCCCAAAGTATGGCACATCTGTATGAGACTGTGATATAAGAAATATGTCCTTTAAAATGCACCACTAAGCTGGGCGCGGTGGCGCAAGCCTGTAATCTCAGCATTTAGGGGAGGCTGAGACAGGAGAATCGCGAGTTCAAAGCCAGCCTCAGCAATGGCGAGGCACTAAGCAACTCAGTGAGACCCTGTCTCTACATAAAACACAAAATAGGGCTGGGGATGTGGCTCAGTGGTCCAGTGTCCTGAGTTCAATCTCCAGTACCAAAAAAAAAAAAAGTACCACTAATAGCAACTAAAGTACATTCCCAAATTATATGTGCCCTTCTAGCAAATCATCAAATCTGAGGAGGGAGACTTGGTATCTCTAATACAGAAGCTGTTCAGAGCCATAGGAGGCCCAGGTCCAGCATCTGCATCTGGCGGAGGCAGCCTGGAGGGACGGAGCCCTCAGCCATGGGGCTAGACACTAACTCCGGGCAGTGCTGGGATGGAATTAAAACACTGGTTACCCAGTGGGTACCTGGAGTGCCAGAAACTTGACTGTTGGTGTTAAAAATAAAACGCACATATTTAGTGTTAGAAGCACTAGGGGTGGAAAATGGCCTGTAATCCCAGGTGAACTCTCCCCCAAACAGAGAATGTCACAAGGACTGCCATTATGTCATCTGGTAGGTCAGCCAGCTGCACTGTGGCTCTTGGTCAGACTTCCCTAGCCTCCCTAGTGCTTGCTCAGTGGACTCCTGAGCAACATGGTCACGGTGCGCCGCCATGGATTTGCCCCACCAACCTTAGCCAGGTCCATCACTGAGGAATGCCCACCTTGTTGGCAGCAGCTATTGCTGAGCCCCCACCAAGACAGTCTCCTAGGAATGTTCATCAAATGCCTGGTCAGTTGAGGATTACATTGGACCTTTTCCATCACGGATTAGGCAATGAGTTTTCCTCCCTGGAATAAATAACTCTGGCCTTGCTATTTGCTTTCCTTGCCCTTTGCACGTCTGCCAAAAGCAGCCTCTCTGTGTGCAGTGAATGGCTCCATTCACCACGATGTTAATACACACACAATATTGCTTCTGATCAAGGAACTCCATTTATGAGGAAGTCAGCATGTGGCGGGGGGTGCTGCCTATGTACCCCATTACCCCAGTGCAGCTAGCTTCGTGGGACAGAGGCACAGCCTGTGTGAGGCTGGTTGGCAGTTCCAGGTTGAGGATAACAGCTTGGAGTCGCGGGACTGTCCTACAGGATGGGTAAACACTGAACCAGTGGCACATATGCGGTGCCAGATTACACAGACCTGGGAACCTAAGAGGGCCATTTCTGAGGATCACACCCAGTGACTCAGTCTTCAAATGTTTGTGTCTTGGGCTGGGGGTGTAGCTTGGTGGCAGAGAACTTTGCCTAACACACATGAGCTGAGGTCTGGGGTTCCATCTCCAGCCCTAGGGGGAAAAAATGGAAAAAGCCAACAGTTTGCATCCTGTTCTGAGAGGACATGCTTCCAGCACAGGACACAGCATAGTACCTGTGCAAGCAGAGGCCCCCTGAACCTCAAGTCTGCCACAATGGGGTCAGGCAAAGAGGGTGAGTGACTAGGCAGGACAGAGAGAGAGATGGGGCCAAGAAGTGGGTCAACAACCTGGGGAGGCTCCAGGGAGCCCTCCACTAATAATTGACTTGTATCAATACATAGGCCCACCCTTTTTAGACAAGGCCAGATACTGGGAGCTGTAAAAGGCCCTCCCTGTCACCTCACACCCCAAATAAAAACCCTCCCCCTGTAATCTCCTGTAATCTCCGACACTAGGGACCAGCCTGGGCAATTCAGCACGACCCTGTCTCAAAACAGAGAGATTGGAGACATAGCTCAGAGCTGGAGCACTTGCCAAGGCCCAGGATTCAATCCCCAGAACCGCAAAACAAACAAAAACAAACCCTCCCCTACGCAGGACACAGAATGACAGTGTCAGAACCCCCTCACTCTGCGGGGGCACAAAAGCGAGCTCACAGGCTTTCCACCACTGCCCCCACCCCTGCAGAGCGGGGAGCCCAGGTCCCCTCCAGCCCCTCCCTCCGCCGCAGGGCACGCAGCCCGGTACACCGAGCTCCTGGACCCCTTTGGACCCTCCCTCCGCCAAGTGCGCGGCTTCCACCCTGGGACTCGGCCTCAAATCCTCCTCAGTCGTCCCCCGGAAGGTGCCCAGCGGCAGCAGCAGGGAAAGCTCGGGTTAGCTGAGCGTCGAGAAGCATCCGCAGTCGCCACCAGGCCCCGCCCAGCTGCAGCCAGGCAGGGCCGCGCCCGGGACCGCTGCAGAGCGCGGTGAGTGAGCACGGCCGCGAGGGAGGGAACCAGGCGTCCCGGGTCCCCGCCCAGGCCCTCCCCGGGGGCCTAGCACCCCGACCTTCAGCTCCCTTTTTTTTTCTTGGTTCTGTCAGTCCGTTTCAGGGCCGCAGAGCCGCCCCTAAAAAAATAAACCCTGCAGCCCTTGTCTGCTCTGGGCCCTGACACATTGGTCCATGGGATCCCTCCCTCTGGCACGACCCGGAATCCAGAGCCCCCAGTCCCAGCCCTGTCCTCATTAAGAGTTCCTGTCTCTGTCCAGGAGCCAGGAATGCCGGCCCAAAATATCTTTCCAGGCCCAGGAGGCTCGGCTTGCAACCACATCAGCTCTGAAAACCCCCGGGAGCCGGGTTCGGATTGCTCTTTTCAGCCAGGAACCTGGGCCGCCCAGCTTAGGCAGCATGTGGAGCCCAGTGGTCCGTGCCCCCAACTCCTACTGCACTGGGTCCCAGAAATTTTGCTACAACACCCCTCCACCCCTATGGACTGTGATATCTGAGACCCAGGAGTCTGTCTTACCCGTCCTCACCCTGCAGATAGATGCCAGTGTAAATGTGGCTGGAGGACCTCCCCCCCATACCCTTAAATACAGGAATCCAGCCTCTATTCTTTTGGAGAACCCAGGAGTCAGGGATTCTAGCTAGCCCAGGACCTCACGTAGAGCCCGGGACTGGCACCCTCAGTTCCGTCTTTTGGGAGACAGAGACCCTAGCGTGTAGGTCCTATTCAACCAAGGGCCTGGGATCCCAATCCGTTGCAACCAGGTAGCTAAGATTTGTTCTGTCTTAGCAGAGCGGGGACTGGAGCAGACAAGGCGGGAGGGGGCATGAAGGGAGAGGCACAACTGAGCGACATGAGGCTGGGGGTGGGGACCTGAGCTGGGGGGCTCTGTTCTAAACAAACCACAAACATGTGGGTTTCCATGGAAACAGCCTTTCCGGGCCTATCCTGGAGACTTCTATGGGCTGTGTCGGGAGGGCATCCCCCAGGAGCCCCCACTCCGCCAGCTGTTGTGTTTTCCTGTTTTGTCACCATGGCAACGGTGACCTCAGTCCTCCGCCGGGCTCACTGGTAGGGCTTGAGAAGCGCTACCCGCTTCGTCGCCGGAGGGGCGTGGTCTGATCTTGGCCCCGCCCTCGGGGCGGGCAGGGGATAGCCCCGGCTCGGGGATGTCCCTTTCCACCGCTCCAGCCCGGAGCTTGGCCCCGGCCCCCGACCCGCCCCCGGCCCCGCCCGCGCTCCCTCCCCAGCCCGCCAACCCTACCCAGCTCGCGGACCCTTCTGGTCTGCAGCTGTCGCCTCTGCTTCGGCTGCAACCGCCGCTGACCGGAGAGGTGAGGCTAAGGGCCCCAGAGGGCGGGAGCAGCGGTTCAGGGTCCTTGAGTCCCCAGCGAGGAACGGGCTGTGATTCAGAATGTCTACGTCCCTAGAAAGACTGGGGCTGGACCAAGATTCCAGGGTTCTGCGGAGTAGAGGGCTGAGAACTGGACTCGCACAGGTCACACATCTGGAAGAGAAGAGCTGGGGCCTGGACTCTGGGTCTGAGGAAGGAGGGCTGGACTGGAGCAGGAGCTGCTGCCCGGACCCCTGGGCCTGAGGGCGTGGACAGATGGGTCTCCCACGTGCCCGGCTGGGGCTGGAATCTGGTGTGCGAGGTGCTCAGGAGAGAAAGAGGGGAGGGACTTGGGGCTGGGACTCCTGGGTTTGGGAAGGAGAGTGGCTGGAGTTCAGAATTTCCGACCCTCTCCCTCCAGGGGACAGACAGAATTGGATCTCGGTGCTTCCCTGAAAGGCGGGGGCTGCGATCCGGCACCTACGCTCCTAAAGTACGGCCAGAGCGGGAGCCCAGGAAAGCACAAGGCTGTCTAGCTCCTGGTGTGGAGAGAGGCCAGATTGGGGGTTCGGGGTGGCCTCCGTGTCTATGGAGAGATGGGTGTGGCGCCTGGAGTGGAGGGGAGGACGCAGAGGTGCTGGGTGTGGCTGGGGAGTCGAGCTCCGCGTGGAAGCCCGAAGGGGCGTTTCTCCCTCTAGCTTCGGTCTGCGGCTTTGCATTCCTGAGCTCTGACCTCAGGCGGCTGCTAGAGGCCTTCAAGGCGGGGTGGGACCCCCGCTCCGCAGGATCCCCGCCCCCCACCCACTGCTGCAGACCCACCTTCCGCGAGGACTGAATGAGCTACGCTGCTCCTCCTTCCTCCTCCAGTGGGCGGCTGGGCAGTAGCCCTCCTTCGGGAGCTCTGGGGGTGCGGCTAGTCCCGACTTCCTGCTAACAGGTCCTGGCCAGGTCTAGGGAGCTGGAGGTGTCAGACTTCGTGTGGCACCTCCCAGGTGCCCGCTAGGCCAGCCCTAGCCGGGGACCTGCGTTCCTGGTTCATGGATGTGTGGCTACTGATCTCTGGGCACTGTGCTCCAGATTTCCGGCCTGGAGCCAGGGGACCTCCGCAAAGTGAAGCTGGGCGTCTAGGGTCCCAGCTCAGCCCTCTCTTAGAGACCTTCATGGAGGTCCAGGTTCCCAGTCCATACTTCAGGGGCCCAGAGCTCACACTTTTGGACCCCAGAAATTCAGGGTGCCAGCATTGCTAGGATCTGGGGGTCGGGGCGCCCCTCCTCCGACAGCCAGGCGAGGGGTGGACAAGGCACTAGCCAGTGCGGAGCTGGGGTCCCGGCACCGCCTCTCGGTCCGCGCCACATTCCAGATGGCTGCACCGCTCGAAGCCCTTATAAGGCATGGAGACGTCGGCCCGGCTGGGCAGCCCGCCCCCGCAGCCACCGCCCCGGGCCTCCAGCCGCCCGCCGCGGACTTCCTTGGCCAGGACGGAGTTAAGATCGCACACGCCCCTTGCTGGCTGCGGGCCTCGCTCCTCCGCCTGTTTCTCTTTACTCCCGCCCACAATTTGTACCAGGGGAGGAAGAAGGGGCGGTATTTCTCTGGGGTCACCTCCTGGACCAGTCTGGGCTTGGAGCCAAGTCCTGGCCCCGACCAGGAGGCGCGCGGAGGCTGAGGAGCCCATGGCCGGCGCTGGCCGCTTGGGCCCCGGGGGAGGAGCCAGGACAGCTAGATGTGGGCTGACGCAGAGGGCCTCTCTCTGCTCCAGGTGCTCTGAGCAGTCTTCCAGGTGTGCGGCTGAGTCGCCTTCCCTGCCGGATCTTTCTCTTTGGCGCGCTCAGCTAAGACCGCTGGTGAGTGAGTACGCTGAGGCCCGAAACACCTGGGGCTGGGGAAGAGGCTGGGGCTGGGGAAGAGGCTGGGGCTGAACTCTGGGGCCTGAGGGCGAGGTCTGGGGCCCAGACTCTGATCTGAGGGAGAAGAGATCTGAAGCTTGGGTTCCAAAGAACAGGGTCTCTGACATCCGTGGGGGAAGTGGAGTGTTCTGTGTCCTCTGGGAGCTGTTGGGGACAGGCGTCTGGAGAGGTAAAGCCTGGCTTTTGCCCTGTTGTGTGCCTGACACTTCTGCAACCGCGTTTGTTGGCTGAAAGCCATGTCCCGGTATTTTTAGGGCTGTCAGCTGAGATCAGGCATTTTTTACATCCTGAGGAAGGATCTGAGCATCTGGTCCTGATACCTGAGGGTCTTCAGGACGAGAAGTAGGAGATGTACAATTGGGAAGTGGGGAGAAAGGAGTTAGCTTCCCGAGTCTCTAGAATGTGACTCACCGGAGGCTGAGGGCTGAGTAATAGACCGGAGGGGGCTAGAGACTTCAGTGCATGGAGCTGGGGTGATGGTGAGTTGGGAATGTGAGGAGCTGAGTTTCCCAGAACTTGGGGCCTCCTAGGGGAGGGTACACTCAGTGTGGGGGAGCAGACAAGGGAGGAAACCTAGCCCTCCTTGATCTAAATCTGACTCCTGCCCTCTGCGGTGGGGTGGAGAGAGGTGGGAGCAGTAGTTTACACCTGCTTCCAGAAGCTTGTGAGACCATCGAGGTGGGAGGGTGGGAGCTCTGATCAGACATGTGAGAGCAGAGCACATGGCAGTTGAACTCTTGGATAAGCAGGGCCCAGAACTGTCTGAGTTGCTGTTAGTTGGTGAAAGAAGGAAGTTTGTTTATAGGGGCTGGCGTGCACAGCCTTCAGTCTCCATGAGGAGGAGGAAGTTCAGAGGGGATTTTGGAGCCTGGGAGACAAGCCTTTTGTCTTCAAATGTGGGTAGGCCCAGGCGGGGCCAAAGTTAAGTGGCTGGGTTGCGGGTTGCCGGTTGCCAGAGTCCCATCGGTAAGCAGGGAAGGACAGCTCTGCATGTCAGGGGCAGGAAGGAGAAATACGGAAACCTCGAATTCTGGGTTCTGACTTAGGTGAGGTGGTCTGAGCCAAGAACCAGGGGGGCCGACTCATTCTTATATGCCTGGGACTGTCTTGTTTTGCACACGGGAAGCCCCATGTCCTAGAATAATTTGTCCCGGGAGAGATGAGGGCTGGGCACCTGGATTTCTTTGTCTGGGCCCTCACTGGGACACCATCTTTCGCCTTTCTCAGCCATGCCGGTGACGGTGACCCGCACAACCATTACGACCACATCATCCTCATCCTCAACTATTGTGGGGTCCCCTTGGGCACTGACCCAGCCCCTGGGCCTCCTGCGCCTGTTGCAGCTACTGTCCACCTGTGTGGCCTTCTCACTGGTGGCCAGCGTGGGCGCCTGGATGGGCCCCATGGGTAACTGGTCCATGTTCACCTGGTGCTTCTGCTTCTCCGTGACCCTCATCATCCTCATCGTGGAGCTGGGTGGGCTTCAGTCCCGCTTCCCCCTGTCTTGGCGAAACTTCCCCATCACGTTCGCCTGCTACGCGGCCCTCTTCTGCCTGTCGTCCTCCATCATCTACCCCACCACCTACGTGCAGTTCCTGTCTCACGGTCGCACCCGGGACCACGCCATCGCAGCCACCGCTTTCTCCTGCATCGCGTGTGTGGCTTATGCCACTGAAGTGGCCTGGACCCGGGCAAGGCCCGGTGAGATCACTGGTTATATGGCTACCGTGCCAGGACTGCTCAAGGTGCTGGAGACCTTCGTAGCCTGCATCATCTTCGCCTTCATCAGCAGCCCCTACCTGTACCAGCAGAAGCCAGCCCTGGAGTGGTGTGTGGCAGTGTATGCCATCTGCTTCATCCTGGCAGCGGTCGCCATCTTGCTGAACCTGGGGGACTGTACCAACATGCTGCCCATCCCCTTCCCCAGCTTCCTGTCAGGCCTGGCCCTGCTGTCTGTCCTCATGTACGCCACCGCCCTGGTCCTCTGGCCTCTGTACCAGTTTGACGAGAGGTATGGTGGCCAGCCCCAGCGGGCGAGGGATGGGGGCTGTGCCAACAGTCACCCCCACTCTGTGTGTAGCTGGGACCGCCGGCTGGCCGTCTCCATCTTGACAGCTGTCAACCTGCTGGCCTATGTGGCTGACCTGGTGTACTCTGCCCGCCTGGTGTTTGTCAAGGTCTAAGACTCACAAAGGGCTCCCGTGTCCCTCTTTCCAACCTCTTTATTCTTCTCATCCACGCTATCCAGTTGAGCCTTTATTTCCTCTGATTCCTTCTTCCCTCTCTCTGTTCTTCATGCTGTCTCCAGTTTTCTTCTCTGTCCTCTTGCTGTTTCCCTTCCTTCCTGTTTTGTTTGCTTGCCCACATCCTGTTTTGCCCTGAGCGGTTTCTCCCCAACCCCATTCTACCTCTTCTCATCTCTGGTTTTTCCTTTAGCCTGTTTTCTGATCACGTCTTCCTCCTTTGGGAGCCCTGAGACCTTTCCATCTCCCTCCACCCCACCTCCAAAGGTGCTGAGTTCCACACACCCACACCCCTCACTGCAGCTGTCCATGCCTGGCCTCCTGAGGGGCCTCATTGCCAAAGCATGTCTGCCCACTCTTGCTGTGCCTTAGTTCTTGTGTATTTGTGTGTTGGGGGGGGGTGAGGGTGGGTAGCTAGGCATCAGCCCCCCATTCTCCCAGTGGAGGAAGGTATACAGTGCACCTCCCCTTTAAACTAAAAAAAAAAAAAACTCCCTGGAGGTCAATAATTCCTAGTGGGCGGGAGGCTTTAAGCACAGACCCTGGGTTCCTAGGCCCTGCCTGGCACTGTCTTGCCAAGGCTGACTGCAGAATTGTTGCCAGGCTTACTAAAATCCCACTGCCTAAAAGCCATCTTAAAGGCAGCAAGAGGTGCGGATGCCTTTCGTCCCAATTATTCTGTGCTATTAAAAAAAAAAAAAAAAAGGCAAGAATCACATGGTCTTGAAGATGACCATCTGAAGTATTTGTGAGGGGCAGTGATATGGTCCTCGGTGTTAAAAATACATGTCCTAGCCGGGCGTGGTGCACGCTTGTAATCCCAGCACTTAGGGAGGCTGAGACAGGAGGATCACAAGTTCAAAGCCAGCCTCAGCAATGGCGAGGTGCTAAGCAACTCAGTGAGACCCTGTCTCTACATAAAACACAAAATAGGGCTGGGGGTGTGGCTCAGTGGTCAAGTGCCCCTGAGTTGAATCCTCGGTACCAAAACAAAAACAAACATGTCCTGCTTTGGCAAGGATGGGAATAAAATGGCCACTGCCAGCCTTAAAGGCAACATCCGCCTGGGTTTTGTTCTTCCTGGTCATGGGGGCAGAAATTACTGAGTAGCCCTATTCTGCAAGAGCAAAGTTTCTTTCCAGCTTTCTTTTCTCTCTGGGTGGGTGGGGAACAGGGATTGCTGCTGCCACAGCCAGGGGAATGATGGCACTGCTGAGTGTGGTGCATGTGTGTGCGTGTCTGTGCACTAGATGCTTCTTGCTGCTGCTTCCTGCTTCTCTGGGACTCACATGCATAATGTGATATGTAAATGTATAAATATATATTTTATTTTTTTTTAATTCCCTAGAGCTTTTGTTCCAATAGCTTGTGCTGTCATAGAAGCCTTGTCCCTTCCCCCACCCCCACATCCATAATGTTCTTAAAAATATCAATATAAAGATAAAAGGAGAACGAGTGCTTGCTTTATTTCTGGGGAGGGCTCCAGGAGAGCAGTGAGGCCCAGACAGATTTCTCTGTCTGATGGGAGGTGGAGGTTGGAGCCTAGACAATCCTGGCCTCATCAGAAAACCCTAGCTGTGCAGGGTGTTGTAATCCCAGCGACTAAGGAGGCTGAGGCAGGAGGATTACAAGTTCAAGGCCAGCCTGGGCAATTCAGCAAGGCCCTCAGCAAGTTAGTGAGACCTTGTTTCAAAATAAAAAATAAAAAGGGCTGGAGATGTGGCTCAGTGGTAAAGCACTTCTGGGTTCAACCCCCAGCACCCTCTCCCCCTGACAAAAAAACCCAAGCTAACACTAGCACAATCTGGGTCTTCTAGATTCCTCCCCAAGCCAAAAGGGCTGGGTGGGATAAAAATGAAAAAGATTTTCCCTTCCGTAGTGTCCCTTGAGTACCTCAGAAACACAATGTCCCACTGAGTGCAGCATCTTTTCCTCCGAAATCAACTCTTCCTCCCAGGTTCCCTGGCTGGCCACAGCCTCTCAGCCGAGAAGCCTAGCACCTGCTCTAAAACACCATGGATTCCTTCTCCTGAGCACCATTTACACCTGTTCTCTTAAGTTCCATTCTGTTTCACCTGAGCTACTGTCCCAGCCTCTTCCTGGACCATCTTACCTCCAGCCTTCCCAAGCCTCAGGGAATTTCCCAACTGTCCATACCTGATCCTGCCCTCCCCTGTGAAATCCTTCCACATCCCACTCCACGCTGCCTATAGGTGCTATCAAAAGCCCTCAGTGGCATTCAAGGCCTTCAGGATCTGAGCCTGCCTACATTCCTGCTTTCAGCTCCGTGGTCTTATTTGCTGTGTACGCCTTGACCATACACCAATAGAAAACCCTGGTAAAGATGAAGTGGATTACTTCTGCGTGAACCTCTGTCCCACAGAGGTTTCCCCAAACTGAGGACAATCGTATATCTAGGAAAACTCCAGGGTCATGCAAACCCCTGTGTGCCCCAACACCTGCAAAAGCAATTAGGAAGGTACACCGAGAAGTTTGGAAGGAGAGGGGCTAGGGCCAAAGAGGGCACACTCCTTTGGCGTGGTGAAAAGCCTCTCCGTCCCTGCGGGAGTCCGACCTGCACCAACCCGTCTTCGCAGAGGGCGTCTCACCGCCCTCCTGGCCCCGGCCTCTGGAAGGCACCAGAAAGCACAGCTATCACCGTCCCCACCAGGGCGGGGGAAGCGCCGGGCCCTCGGGAAAGCGCCGAGCCCGCTGGCCTAGAAGGCGGAGGGGCTCCCAGGCCGGTCTCCAGGGTCCGCCGGCGGGAATCCTGCAGGTGGGGTGAAGGTCGCAGGACCCACGCTTACGGAGCAAGCGCTCAAAGCCGGCATCCGTCCCCCTGGGAACCCCAGCGCGGCCCCGCCCACCGCGCGCGGCACGCCGGGGAAAGGAAGGCGGGCCGCGCCCAGGCTCAGCCCGCGCGCGACGCGGACTGCAGGTCCCAGGGTGCACTGCGCCCGCAGACCGGGACGGGCCTTGTTGTCCTGGCAACTGGGCGGCCTCCGCGAGCCCGGACCCGGAAGCGCGCGAGAGCGGAGGACGCCGCCCAGCGGAGAGCGGGCAGGATGCAGGCAGCCGGGTGCACAGACTCCCAGGGAGACTCGGGGAGCGACGCCCAGAGACTGAGAGTCCCGGGGTCGGGGCGACCCCCAGAGATGAATAGTCCCAGGGAGACATGGGAGGAGAACCCCAGAGATGGAATCACTCAGGGAGACACAGGTGGAGAGGACCTACCCCCAGAGATCAGAGATTCCCAGAGCCAGAGACATGGGGAAGCAACCTCCAGGACATTGATTCCCAGGGAGATACAGAAGGAGGGACCCCCAGAAACAGAGTCACAGGGTCAGGGGGACAAATAGTGGATCAGAGGGCAAGGTACAGAGACGGAGAAGATTAGATGGAGAGACATTGAATCACAAAGAGACACAGGGAGGGAGAGACGGATGCAAATATTCAGAGCTTTTCCCTAGCGACAGAGAGATTGACAGAGCCAGAGAGGGACAGGCAAAGAGAAACATATTAAATCAGAGATTCAGGAGAAAGAGGCAAGCACAAACAGATTAGCCATAAAGAGAAACAGAGACAAGCATGTATAGACAGGGATGTAGGAGAGAGAAGAGCCGCAAGAACAGTCAGAGGGGCAGAGATTGATCCTCCTAACACCAAGATCCAGACAGGGTGACAGGCATTGACGGAGACACACAGCAAAGGAAAGAGAGAAATAGAAACAGACATTCTCTGGCACGGGAAAGGAAAACAGATCCAGGGAGATGGGGGAGGCGGAGGGGTAGAGGGAGCGAGAGAAAATGAGAGTATGAATCTCCACGAATAGAGGGAGAGGACAAAGTCAAGAGGAAGAGACGCTTCCAGAGAGAGACGTATAGAATTTTTTTATTCAGAGATCGGGAGTAGGGGAAAATGAGACTCCAGGAGCATCGGGGAAAGTGAAACACCAAATCTCTGGGTTCACCGTTGGATTCTCAGCACTAAGCAGAAAGTTTGTTGATTGACGCAGAGTGACACCGTCAGAAAGACGGAGACCCGAGCGGAGACCAGAGGGCTAACAGGACCCACCAAGGCAACTGGGAGGAGAAAGAGGGAGCTGAGCAGGATAACAGATTGGAGGGGGGCAAGGCTCAGAGGATGCCCTCCCGCAGCCAACTCGCGGAGTGGGTGTGTGCACGTGTAGGGGAGAGGGAGGGCCATCGACCGGTGTCTCGGGGAGGGGGACGCCTTTAAGCAGAAACCCCGCCCCTCGGTCGCCATGGCAACGCCTCCCCCCACCCGGGGCTCCCACATTTCAGCAGGTGCCGAGCCCGAGCTCCCGCCGCCGCCCGTGCCTCCGGCTCCGCGGCGCCCCTGCTCTGCTCGCCCGCACCCGCCCGCTGCCCCAGGCGGGGCCGGCGGGGCGCCGCTCCCTGCCCGGCGCGGGCACCTGGAGGTGCCTCGCCCCTGTCCTTCCCACCGCGGAGTCTCCCGGGTCCCCGCTCCTCTCGGGCCCACCTGTTTCCCCAGAAAGGCAGGATCCCGGTCCCTGCGGCCGTCCTGGGGCCATGGCGGGTCTGGGCCCCGGCGGAGGCGATTCAGAGGGGGGACCCCGACCCCTGTTTTGCAGAAAGGGGGCCCTGAGGCAGAAGGTCGTCCACGAAGTCAAGAGCCACAAGTTCACCGCTCGCTTCTTCAAGCAGCCGACCTTCTGCAGCCACTGCACGGACTTCATCTGGTGAGGGAGGGGCTGGGGGCCTGGGAGGGGGCTGGGGGCCTGAGAGGGGGGCTGGGGGTGCAGACTCGTGTCAGTCCTCTGAGCGAGGAGCGGCGAGGGGCTGCAGCCACTGCACCGACTTCATCTGGTGAGGGAGGGGCTGGGGGCCTGGGAGGGGGCTGGGGGTGCAGACTCGTGTCACAGCCTCTGAGCGAGGAGCAGAGAGGGGCTGCAGCCCGACTCCTGGGTTCTAGCAGGGTGGGAGCCTGGGGTCTGGACCCCTGGGTCTGAGGGAAGAGGGGCCCGGCGTTGGAATCCAGGGTCTGACGGAGGAGGGGCTGGAGTCCAGAATCTCTGGCTTCTAGAAAGGGGAGGCAGCTGGGGCTCAGCTACTTGGGCCCAGAACCAAAGGTCAGAGGCCAAGACCTCCGACCTCCTAGGCTCTCAGAGGTGGGAGGGTCCAGGCACCCTTCCCTGCACTGACCTCAGACCCTTGCTCTTCCAGGGGAATTGGAAAGCAGGGTCTGCAGTGTCAAGGTAAGAGCTGGGACCTGGACTGCTGGGACCCCTGAGGGTGGAGGCTGGGGCTTCACAGCTGAGGCTGCTGACACACGTGTTCTCTGGTCCCCAGAGAGGCGCGGGGGAGCCCGGGGCGGGGGGTGTGGCAGAGACACAGCCTGTGGTGGGGAGGGAGCTCTAATGGCAGGGCCACCGCGGAGGTGGTGCTGGGGGCCCCTCCCTCGGCCGGCTCCAGGTGGGGACAGATATTTGGAGAATCTGTTGCCATGGGAACAGGGAGATTTGGAAAAGGGGAGCTGAAGGGGGAAGGGGCTGGAGATGCAAAGTCAGAGCCCCCCCACCCAGGCGGCCATCACCATGACAACGCCATCCTAGGCAGGGGCAGGCCGGGTGGGGTCAAGGATGGGCGGGTGGGGGCCCAGCCACCGGCAGTTCTGGGGGGCGGAGAGGGGGGCGAGTCCTAAAGCACCAGCTGCCACTGCTCAGAACAGAGTGAGTCAGGGTGGGGGGCGGGCCGGAGCAGCGCCCCCAGACTCACTTCTGCCCAAGTTGCCACTCTGCCTGTCTGAGGATATATCTGTGTTTTCTCCTCAAATCTGTCTGCCTGTCTCCTGGCTTTCTTACCTCCATCTGTAGGCTGGGGTCTGTTTGTCCATGGAGTCCTGTTTGCTTTCTCCCTGTCTGTCTCCCTTGGGTTGTGTTTGCGCACTGAGGCTCTGTGCTCCGTGCCTATGATTCTCTGCATTTCTGAGAATTCTTGCCAGAATTCTTGCCACCACCCCCCTCCCCATTGGACGCTGCATGTTGGAACCCTCTCTGGTTGTCTCTCAGAATGTGTGTCTCTTTCCGATTTTGTGGCTGCTGGGGTCTCTCTGGATCTGCCCATCT
Source organism: Geosciurus inauris (assembly GCA_004024805.1). NCBI lineage: Eukaryota > Metazoa > Chordata > Mammalia > Rodentia > Sciuridae > Geosciurus > Geosciurus inauris. Next base: position 12,957 of record PVHX01018685.1, on the reverse strand, counting down.
CTCCCTGCCTCTGTCCCTATGATTCTCACCTTCAGTCTGCAGCTTTGTGGTTCATCGACGATGCCACGAATTTGTGACCTTCGAGTGTCCAGGCGCTGGGAAGGGCCCCCAGACGGATGTGAGTGTCCGGACACCTGGTTCTTCCTCCTCGAGCCGCGCCCCCGCCCTCACCCCCTCGGCGTCCGTCCCAATTTCTCCTGCTATTTTTAAGGCTGGGAGGGGAGGGGGGCTGAAGAGATAGGGGGAGCTAGTCTGGCCCAGATTCTTTGCCCTTGGCCTGGAAAGGGGGAATGCGAGGGGGCCTGGGACAGGCTAGGGACACAGGTGGGGGACAGAGAGGAGGTAGGAGTGAGGAGACAGAAGACCAGCACTGGAGGGGGCAGGCTACGATCCAGAGGTAGAGGGATTTAAGAAAATGAGGCCTGAGGAACAGAGAGATCAATCTGGACACTGATACCTTGAAGATAAGAGAGAAAAAGGGCCAGAGATGCAGACAAGGAGACACAAGAGAAGAGACTGATACAGAAAAAGAAAGAGAAATGGAACAGAAAGCAACAGAGGGCAAGGGAGGGTCTGGACACAGGCTGAGAATCACAGGCAGACACGCAGATACCTGAGAGAGGCTAAAATAGGACGTGGTGGATCCTGGACCTTTAGTGATGCTGAGAGAGGGCGGCCTGGAGACCCTGCGGCACACACCCACACACGCACACACACTCAAGTCCACACGGCCTCCCCACCCTGTCCCTCTACCTATCAAAGGCTGACAAGAACAGTCAACTCTGGGTGCCTCTCCTAGCCTCTCCACTTTCTCTCTGAGCCTCAGTTTCCTCTTCTGTAGAATGGAGCTGACGATCTGGCCCTGGCTAGTAGAGCTCTTTGATGATGGAAGTGTCCTGTGTGCACTGCCAGGTGCGGCTAGTGAGCAGATGAAGTAGGGCTGCTTCCACCAGCAGGCAGGAATCTCAATCCACTTCATTCCAACTCATTCAAACTTAAAGAGCTACATGTGGTTAGTGGCTACTGAGTGGGACAGCACAAATCCAGACAGATGTCCCTGGCTTGTGTTGACAGTTCCCTGAAGCCAGGTGGGTTGACTTGTCCAGGGTGTGACACAGGTGGGTGACTGCTTTGTGATTAGAAGAAAGGCAAAGAGAGAAAGGTCGCCCGGGAGACATTCTGCCAGCTGGTCAGGTGACGAAAGTTGAGGTTTACGTAAGGGTAAGACCTCACAGAGCATATGTTGAGCGCCACCGTCTACCAGCGCCTGTGTGTTCTGGTCGCCTGCCCACCTTCACCAGCACTGGCCCTGGTCTGTGGCATCTTCACGTGTGCACACACAAGTTCTCTGGACGTGGAGTAGAAGTGAATCTCGACAGCCAGTAAGGTTAGCTGAAGTGCTCTCCTGGCCTGCCCCGCAGGGATCACAGCCCTTCCACGTTCTGGTTCTGTGGGCTTCCTCAAGGAACTGACCGCCTGGTCTCAAGTTACTGATCTGTAAGGTGGGGGTGGCAATCATGCCCACTGACGGAACTGCTTAGAGGTTTCAGTGAGTCAAATACTCATGGATGGTATCTGGAACATAGAACCAAAATATTATTCATTATTATCCTTGCTGCAAGTGTTATCATCAGAGAGGAAAGAGGATGAACAGTGAGGAGGAAATCTTTCCTCTGTGCCTCTCTCTTTTCTTCTTACTGCTTTTGATCTTGTGGTAAGTAACACAGATCAAGGGCTTTAGAAATGCCAAGGGCTTGGAAGCATGATCTCACTTGGTCCTCATGGATCCTTTCCAGGGTGGGCTCATGGCCCCCACTTTGCGATAGGGAAACCTAAGTCCTGAAAAGCCTTGTCATGGGGAGGCCCAGGACCAGGTAATGGGTGGAGCCAAGACTTAGACCTGATCTACCTAGCTGGAGGATCTCTGCTGTCTCCTTTTAGGGAGGACCTTCACTTTGAGAATAACAGCCTCTGTCTGTGGATAGCTTATGTCAGGCACCCTGCTGAGAACCCCCTCCCCAGCACACACCTGGCACGGACATCCTATTTAGGGTGGCAAGAACCTTTGAGTTAGAGGCCCAGAACCTTGAAGGATATCACGGCCACTGCCAACTCCTCCCCTACCGAAATATATATATTCAAAATAGAAACCCTGCTAAAATAAAGGCCAAGACCGTTCCAAATTATTTCCCAATCATAATTATTTCAATGAATTATTAGAAAAAGAAAAAATCAAGTTATTTAACAACCAGACATTGCCCTGGGGGTAGAAGGTGAAGGGTGGTAGGAGATGCTGCTCAGGTGTCCCAAATTCCTGTGGAAACGACTCTGGAAAGTTAGCCTTGCTTCAAGCTGTGGATTGCTTATTTCCATTAGAGAGGAGGACGCTGAGGCTCAAGACGGAAGGGCTTGTGCACAATCACAAGCTCTTGTTTAAACTGGGGCTACGTAGGACTGGCAGTGACTGCAGTCAGAGCAATCATTGAGCACACCTAACACCCAGAGTCCTGCTGTGTGTTCTATGCTAGTTCGTCCTGGTCTCCTGGGTGCCTGCCATACTGAGGGGTGATAACCCCTACCCGACTTGAGGCTCAGAGCAGGCAGAGCACCCAGAGAGCAGACACTGACTGAGGCTGTCAGGAAACAATCCTGGGGTTCAGGGCGGCCCAAAAGTTCTCAGAAAACAACTTGTGGGAGGATGTTAGAAGCCCCCTCCTTCATGTTCTGCCCAGCTGCCATTTTGTTTGTAGGGCTCCTTCGACCACCCCGTTTCAAATTCCAGTCCCTCAACTTGTATCATTCCCGTCCCTGCTGCTTTTTTTCTTCCAGAGCATCTATTACCGTCCATCACACTATGTATTTTATTTACCATGTTTATACCCTGCCTTCCTCCACTAGGAAGTGAACTCCAGGTAGCAGGGAGCTGTTTATTTGATTTGTTCAATGCCAGATCCTGTTACCCAGAACAGTGCTGGGCGCACAGTAGGTGCCTGGTGAATATTTGTAGCCCGAAGTGAGCAGATGGAGCGGCAGGCAGGCAGAGAGCAAGGCGAAAGGAGATAAAAAGCCCCCTCTTGCCAGGCCGCAGGCTCTCTCCACTCCGCTAAGCAACTCTCCTCCGCCCAGGACCCCCGGAACAAGCACAAGTTTCGCCTGCACAGCTACAGCAGCCCCACCTTCTGCGACCACTGCGGCTCGCTGCTCTACGGACTGGTGCACCAGGGCATGAAGTGCTCCTGTGAGTGCCTGGCCCCCTTCAAAGCGCAGGGTCTAGGTTGGGGAAATGCTGGGTGCAGTGTGGGACCTGGGAAGCGCTTGCGCTAGCTCCAGTTTCGTCCTGCCAGGCTGCGAGATGAACGTGCACCGGCGCTGTGTGCGGAGCGTGCCCTCGCTGTGCGGGGTGGACCACACCGAGCGCCGAGGGCGCCTGCAGCTGGAAATCCGGGCCCCGACAGCCGATGAGATCCACGTGACTGGTGAGGCCCCGCCCTTCCCAGATGTGAGACTGACAAAGCCCCACCTTGGGGGCTTACCCCCACAACAGCAAGGCCACGCCCTCTTGAGGCCACGCCCACCCACCGTGCCCTCCACTCAGCCACGCCCTTCCAGCCTGGCCCTCCTTCCAGCCTTGGCTCTTGCAACTTCTAGGGGTCAGGATCCTTGAAAGGGCTGGATGTGGGAGGACCTGGTTCCCAAAGAGGATCAAGGGTCTGGTTTCTGGGTGAATGGTTGGGGAAAGAGCCTTATGCCTGGTCTTCTGGTCCTGGAGAGGTGAGCAGACATGAGAAAAAGTCAGAGGTTGGAGTTCTTGAATGGACTGAAGAGGGCTAGGAGCCTCTTCCTGGGCCTCTAACTCAAGTGACCCCCCCACCCCTTTTGTGCTTCAGTTGGTGAGGCCCGTAACCTCATTCCTATGGACCCCAACGGTCTGTCTGATCCTTATGTGAAATTGAAGCTCATCCCAGACCCTCGGAACCTGACAAAACAGAAGACCCGGACAGTGAAAGCCACACTAAACCCTGTGTGGAATGAGACCTTTGTATTGTGAGCTGGGGTGCTGGGGAGGCTATGATGACTGACAGAAAATGATCTAAGGGTCCTGGTGGCCCAGAAAACCCCAGAGAGCTGAGGGGAGGTATTAGGATAGAGAGACTCTCCCAAAAAGGACCAAAAGAAGGTAGTAGCATAGAGGAATGGAATGACTGAGGGAGAGGGATGGAGATACAGAAGCTGAGAGAAAGCCCTCCAGTTTAGAGTGAGCCAGTGGTGAGAGGAGAGGCAGGACAGAGACAACCCTCGAGCTCAGAGGACAGGCAGATAGACTCACAGATACTCAGGTGGTCAGGATAGGTGGGGAGGGGATGGAGAGAGGGGCAGACTAGAGAGAAGAGGAGATCCAGAAAGAGTCTGGAGGAGAGAGGGATAGGCAGAGGCAGTCACTAGGAGGAACAGACCAGAGAGAGGCACAGAGACCCGACCCAGGGGAGAGAGAGGTGTCAGGAGAGGCCTGAGCCCAAGAGAGACAGGACAGGGAGGGCGAGGAGGGGCAGGGCACCGGGAGCAGCCAGGAAGACAGGACAGGACTGGGGACAGAGCAGGAGACAGGGCTGCCAAAGGGCCTAGAGGCCGGGGGTGAGGGGGCTACTGTGAGCCCTGGAGGTCTCCTTGGGCCCACCAGCCAGGGTGAAGAGAGACTCCCTTCTGGAGGGCAGAGGTGGCTGCAGGGCAGGGAACGCCCGCCCTCAGCCTGCCCCTGTCCTGCCGCAGCAACCTGAAGCCGGGGGATGTGGAGCGCAGGCTGAGCGTGGAGGTGTGGGACTGGGACCGGACTTCCCGCAACGACTTCATGGGGGCCATGTCCTTTGGTGTCTCGGAACTGCTGAAGGCCCCCGTGGATGGCTGGTGAGGAGGGGGCTGGGGCTGGAGCCGACTCCTATCACCTTCTCCATCCATGTGTGGTCTCTCCTCAAGACCACCGTCATCCCTTCTGCCTGGAAGCACTCTCCCTCCTCCTCCTCTTTTCCCTCCTCTCTCCCCCTCCTTCCCCCTCCTCCTCCTCTTCCTCTTCTCTTTCCCCTCTCCCTGACCCTCCCTCTCCCCCTCCTTATCTCACTCTCTCTCTCCATCTCTGTGTCTGTCTCTCTGTGTCTCTTTCCTCCCTTTGGTTGTCTCTGCCTCTCCCATGGGTGCCCTGCTTCCCCTACCCCTGCCCGGCCCTGGTCTCGTCTGTATGTCAGGTACAAGTTACTGAACCAGGAGGAGGGCGAGTATTACAATGTGCCGGTGGCCGATGCTGACAACTGCAGCCTCCTCCAGAAGTTTGAGGTACCTGGACGGCTTCCCCAGGGGAGCACAGCCCAGCCGCCCCCAGTTCAGAGCTGGCCTTGCCCTCTGCCCACTGGTTGCCCTCTGGTCCTGGGTCTACAATTCCCAGAAGACTCTGGGGCTCCTTCCTCTGCCCTTCTGGGGGCTCTAGCCCCAGGGCCTGATGGAAATTGTAGTTCTTCATCCCCATGACTTATGGGTATCAGGGGCCCTGGCCTCCAATCTTGGGCAGTCCCCTGCTCTCTTGGGGTCCTGACTCTGCTTTCTTCTCCCCCAGGCCTGTAACTACCCCTTGGAGTTGTATGAGGTGAGTACAGCTGGGCTCTGATGAGACCTGCTGCTCCTCTCCCTCTCCACCTGTCCCTGGCTCCCCCGATCTCTCCCTTCAGTTCTACACGGGAGGTTGAACACACACTCTGTGCCAGGTACATCCAGTGAGTGCTGAATAATCCAAGTGCCCTGAGGCAGAGACCTGTCACAGATACTTAAACAAAGGAAGGTCTGCTGAATTAGAGGTGGCAGGGGTACTGCAGAGGACTGGGAGAGGCCATGAGCCAGCCGGAGGGTAGGTGGCCAGGTGGGCTTCCCTGAGGCAGTGATATCTGAACTGGCCTTCAGGTTTTCCATCTGTCATGGCTGGGGCCCTCCCTGCTCCCTTTGCTCACCCAACCCCAGAGCAGTAGTCCTGAGGCATGGGACTAGCCGGGCCCTGTCCTGGGTTAGAAGCATGCTGTTCCTCTGAAGAGGAGGCAGCCTGAGAGGGTCAGGGCAAGGGACCTGTGTTTGAAAATGGAGATGGTTCAGGCACTGGGGAGTGGGGACAGGCTGGGAGAGTGGGGACAGCTCCCCAGAGCCTGGAGGGAGGCAGGCAGGCTCTCTCCCCAGCTCCTCGTTCAGAGAACACTTTGTGGAACATCTCCGTGTGCAAAGCCTGGTTCTGGTCACTGAGATCTTTGTAGTAGGAGACAAGACAGAAAAAATCCTCCCCTCCTGGGGCTTACATTTGGGGGACGACATGAAACAAAATAAATAAGTATGTGATCCTGTGTAAAAGGTGACAGGTGACAAGTGGACAGAAGGAACATGAGCATTAGGGAGGACAGGGAAGTCTGCTGGAGAGGTTCAGTGACTGTAATCTCAGCAGGCAAAGGGCTTCACCGGGAAAGTGGTTGTCAGGCAAAGACCAAGAGGCCGTGAGAGTGAGCCTCAAGGATCCCTGGGAGAAGGGCCTCCCAGGCAGAGGGAAGGGCACATGCATGGGTTCTGAGGCCAGAGCAGGTCAGGATGCCTGGACAGTGACGCTGGAGCAGAGGAAGGGTGCCTCGTCATCCCTGGAGGATTGCCCTGAGTGAGGGGGAGGCCGGGAGCAGCTGAGCAGAGGGCTGGCCTGAGCTGACAGAGGTTCAGCAGGGTGACTGCTCTGTGTGGAGCATAGGCCCCGAAGGCTAAGGCGGAAGCGGGATGTCGACCTGGGCAGGAGGAACCAGAAGTGCACTCAGCCTCTGGCTCCCGGGGCCTTCATCTGCTCAGTACCCTCTCGCCAGACCTGTGTGCCATGTGAGGACAGGGCAATGCTGGGGAAGCTTCACGCTGCCCAGACTGCTGCAGGAATCGATCTCAGAGGGGCTGTCAGGGTGGTTACCCAGGGAGGGGGCCACAGGCCGCCGGGGGGATGCGACAGCAGCAGCACAGGTAGTCTGTCCTGGACTCCTCGAGCAGCGCCCACCGGGCTCTGGTAGTGTTTGTGGTTACCTGATCAGAAATAGAAGAGCATTTGCTTCAAAAAGTGTGTTTCCCACCTCTTTGCAGACCCACTAAGTGAGACTATCTGCGTTCTACGCAAATTCCCCCCCTAGGTCTTTTGCATAGTGAAATCTGAGCATTGGCTGTCCTGAAGGGCGGACAGAGGGAGGAAATTCAGACCAGAGAGGCAGAGCCTTTGCCCAGAGTCCTGCAGCAGCTGCATGGCGGGCATGCATAACATCTGCCTGTGCGTTTAGCTGAGAAGCGTTGGTCTGCAGACACCTGGCACATAGTGGGCAGAGGCCCGGTGGCAGGAAGTTGGAAATGGCATGTGCCTGAAGTACAGAGGTCATGAGTGACAATGGTCATGAGTGACAGTGGAGGGAGGTGTGGCTTGGGGTGGCATGTCCTGAAGTACCCAAATCTAGAACCTGTGATCTAATCTTGCTCTCTCAGCCTTTTGGGGGGTTAATAGGTTCCTTTGAAAATTAGAAATTAGGGACACAAAGCAAAAGGAAATGCACGCATGTGATAGTGTGTTTAATTTCCTTTGAATTCTACCTTTGGGTTCTATTAAGTCTGTAGGCAGACTGGTAGGCAGATGTGCCTGTGGTGTCCTTTGCCACTCGGTGATAGGCACAGATTAATGTTACCACAGGTGCCAGCCCCTATGGGGGGTCCTGTGGGCATCACAGCCATGGCCAACACAGCAGCCCCTGCCGCATTCTAGGCACCTTCTGGGGGCTTTGCGCATGTCACAGCTGCTCCGCCTGTCACTCCTATTACCCCCGCATCCTAGGGAGGTCATGGAGATTTCCCAGCAGTGGCGGGGTCTGAAACCAGGAGGTCAGACTGCTCTCCACCACCAGACTACACAGCAGTAAATATTTACTGAGCTCCAACTATGCCCCAGGCACTGTCGCTGCATCTTGGAGAACAAGACCCCTGCGGCAGGGAGCTGGCCCTTGGGGTGTGAGTAGATAGGCACTTAGATAGAGGTAAGTGACTAGGGGCGATGAAGGAGCTGTCCACAGTAGCAGAGGCCATGAGAGGCAACTGACCCCGTTCAAGCACTCTGCAGAAGCCACCAAAGGCTTGAGCCAAGGTCCAGAGGATGCTTAAGAGAGAACCAGGAGGGAAGGGGAGCAGGGCATCCTGCAGTGGGAGGAAGGACTGCATCTGAGGCCAGGGAGGCTGGACACGGAGGAGGAGGGAGGCAGGCCACACGCAGGATCCATGAAGCCACATGGAATGAAATCAAGTGCAGGGAGAAGCCGTTGGAAGGTTGGAAGCACAGAGGAGACATGACCTGGTTTATTTATTTTTAAATTGCTCCCTTTGCCTGCCGAGCAGAGAAGCACATTAGAAAGAGCAGCAGGCAACGGACAGGGACGGTGTGGAAAGCCGAAGCAGCCGTTCACTCAGGGGACCCTCCTGGAGGTCGAGGCCGGAAGAGGTGCAGCAGGCCTGGCAGGTAGTCTCCAGGCCAGCAGCAGGCGAGGCACCGGAACGTGTTAGAAATGCAGATTCTCAGGGAGGGGGACCCCTTGGCTGGTTTTACCAAGCCCTCCAGGGCATTCAGGCTCAGGCTGAGAGCAGCGAGACTGCAGAGAGGAGCAGCATGGGCCTGGCTGCTTCGGGCTCACACCCTCTCTGACTTGGGCCAGAGTACTTAGCCCCTTCTGTTTGGTTTCTTCTGCAAAATGGGGATGATAGCAAGGTTTTCCAGGGGTGGTATAAGGGTTAGGCATAGTTCTTCAGGACATGGGGGAGTCAGAGAGAGCTCCTAAGCCAAGTGCAGGGTGGAGGAGTGCCACTTTTCCCCCTCCTGTCTCTCCCCACCCCTCTCATTCTGGACATTGCCTCCCTTGGGGGCGTCTTCTTATCCTTGTCTGGGGCTTGACTACCTCTGGACCTCATTCTCCCCTTTCTCACAGAGAGTGCGGATGGGCCCCTCTTCCTCTCCCATCCCCTCCCCGTCCCCTAGTCCCACAGACTCCAAACGCTGCTTCTTCGGGACCGGCCCAGGACGCCTGCACATCTCCGACTTCAGCTTCCTCATGGTTCTAGGAAAAGGCAGTTTTGGGAAGGTTGGATTTCTGGGGTTCTGGGGGAAGGGAAGGATATCTGTGGGGAGGCTGGATTTCTGGTCCTTAGAAAAGCAAGGGTGTGGAGAGGCTGGGCTCCCATGTTCCCAGGTTGATTTGGGTTGGGCTGCTTGGGTTCCTGGAGGGAAGAGGTATAAAGGTGTAGACTTCCTTGAGGGGATGGGAGCAAAATAAGGGCATCTAACCCCTTAGGAGAGGGCAAGGTATTCAATGCTATTCTCTGTGTCCCTGCAAGAAGATGGGGCAAGGTCCTGCACCCCTGATTGCCCCACATGGACTGTCCTGTTTGGATCTCTGTCCATAGGTGATGCTAGCAGAGCGCAGAGGCTCTGATGAGCTCTATGCCATAAAGATCCTGAAAAAGGATGTGATCGTCCAGGACGACGATGTGGACTGTACTCTGGTGGAGAAACGCGTGCTGGCACTGGGGGGCCGAGGCCCTGGTGGCCGGCCCCACTTCCTCACCCAGCTCCACTCCACCTTCCAGACCCCGGTGAGGAGGGAGGGGACAGAGGCTGGCCCAGCGACCCTGCCTCTCCCCCTCTGGATGGATTTTGGTGTCTGCTTTGGGGTTCTGAGTTTAGGGCAAGGCAAAGGAACCTCACGCACTCTTGAATGTGTGTGGCCAGTCGATGGACTCCTGAGCTTGCTGGGGATGAATAGCACTCTGGGGAGTGGCCAGGGGATGGGATACAGAGTGGGCGTGGCCACGGTGCCAGTGCCCCTGGCAAGCTTGGTTCTGAGTGTGTGCCGCCCGCTCTCTGGATCTCTGCACAGGAGTAGATGTGTTCGGAATGGGGCTCAAATAATAAGGTCATCATTTCTGAATTCTGAATGGAGGATAGGTCAGAAAGGGGAAATTCTCTGAGACTATGGCTCACACATAGGGCGAGGAGTTTGACCTTCAGGGTTTGGGGAGGTGTGACCAATTTCCTGGACTAAAAACTCATAAGTACAGGTGAAGCCTGACCACCTTTGGTCATAGGTAGCCAGAATTACACGTGTGGGTGGCCGGACATGGAAAGAGGTTGTAGTGTCCCTGTAGACCAGTGTGTGAGCCTTAGTATTCAATGCTGGGACAGCTGGGGTCAGATCGCCTGATGGGTGTAAGGAGCGAGGACTGGGCCATCCAGACTTTGAGGAGGCCGGGTTAGAAACTCGGGGCCCTTTGTGTTGGGGTGGCCAGTTGCTCTGGGTTGTGGCTGGGTGGATGCAGAGCCCTCCACATTTGCCCTGAGTGGGCAACAAAGGGCTTTTCCTACCCTAGATGAGTGTCTCTGCCTCTAAGCCCTGCCCCCTCCTCTCCAGGACCGCCTGTATTTTGTGATGGAGTACGTCACTGGGGGTGACTTGATGTACCACATTCAGCAGTTGGGCAAGTTTAAGGAGCCCCATGCAGCGTGAGTCTCAGCTAAGAAAGAAGGGAGGGGAGGTGGAAGGGGCCAGGCCCATTGACCCTCCAACTTGGCACCGGCTTTTGCAGGTTCTACGCAGCTGAAATCGCCATTGGCCTCTTCTTCCTTCACAACCAGGGCATCATCTACAGGTCAGCCCCGGGACTCTCCCCGGAGGGAAGTCTGGCCTGAGAGGGGAAGGGATTAGGACTGCAGCCTGCTGAACTGAGCCCTTCCCCCAATTCCTCCTCTGCATCCCTATCCTCCAGGGACCTGAAACTGGACAACGTAATGCTGGATGCTGAAGGACACATCAAAATCACTGACTTTGGCATGTGTAAGGAGAACGTCTTCCCTGGGACCACAACCCGCACCTTCTGTGGGACCCCGGACTACATAGCCCCCGAGGTAACCTTAGGGTTGAAGGTGCTGCTCTGGGCACATTCTGGCATCCCTTGGTGGGTGTGGCTGTGTAGTATTCACAGAGGGTGGTGCTCAGGGCCCCTGTGGGAGTTGGAACCAGGGCTCCCCTCAGGATCTGCATGGAGAGGCCTACTGGCTGAGCACTCTAAGTGGGGGATCTGGGTCTCTAAATAGGCAGCGTGAGCAGGACCAGTGGGTGTATGTTGGAAGGCAGTGGCACCAGCTGGTAGGAATGCTGAGTGAGTAGGGCCTGGATCATCCTAAGGGGGTGGAGACTATTTCTAGGGTACTTTGTGTGGGCAGGGGCCTGTCCCCTAAGAATACTATACATGCGCTGAGGCTGTCCCCTCCTGTACTCCAGCTGGGCGGGGCCTGCCCTCCATATTCATTGGAGGAAAGCTCTTTGGTGCATTTTGCACATGGATTTGTTTTGTTTTGTTTCTGAGCTGCTGGGGATTGAACCCCGGGGTCATGGCTCTTTGATCTCAGTGGACTGCCCTTCTGCCACTCCCAGATGGAAGGGCCAGACCCTGGGAGTCCTGGAGAGCAGCTGTACTTCCTTGAGTACTCTCAGTGGACAGAGAATCACCCTGGCTTTGTGAAGGGGCTGGAGCGTATGTTCTGGATGTGCATCCAGATGGGTGCTGTGTGTCCTAACTTCCCTAAGTTGCGGAGGAGGTTGTGTTGGGGTTGCTGTCCCTTGATCTTTTCATCTGATCAGTGCTAATGCCCAAATAATGTCAGTGGTCACAAAACCTGGCTGGTAACAGAATCACCTGTGGAACATTAGAGACATACATATTCCTGAGGGCCATTCTGGCTCATTGAGGCCAGAATTCTTCAGAATAGGAGCATCTATTTTTTAAATAATCCCTTAGATGAATGTGTTCTCTAGACTCTGAAATTCAGCACCCTATATTTGACATTCAGAAGCAAAGTTCAGCTACCCAAATGTTCTAGATGGATGGAACTTGTACCTTGGCCTTTAGGAAGTCTTTCTGTTTGAGAGCAAAGGAATGTTCTAAATAGATGAAATTTGTTTCATGAATTTTCCAAAGGGTGGAGCTCTAGCCAAAATATTCAGAGTGGGAAGAGTTTGTACTGGAAGCACTTGCAGTGGGTAGGGATCCCGGGAGTGGGGCCAGGGGAATCCTGGGCTTCTTAAAGAAAAATCGTGATTCCTTGGCTTTGGGCCTCCCTCCAGATCATTGCCTACCAGCCCTACGGGAAGTCTGTCGACTGGTGGTCCTTCGGGGTTCTGCTATATGAGATGCTGGCAGGACAGGTAAGGGGAGATGGGAGATGCTTGCTTTGCTAGAGGCAACACAGGGGTGCGCGCGTTTGTGTGGCCTTTATCTGGGAGAAGCAGGGTAGAAGGGAGGTCAAAAGTCTAAGGTGCCACCAGCCAGGCAAAGGGTGAGCCTGGGCAGCGCTGTCCCGGGTCCTGAAGCATTAACTTAACCCTCGTCCGGGCTTCTTAGCCACCTCACTTTTTGCTGCCCTGGACCCCACTAGCCTGGTGAGGCCTGCGAGCTCCTTCTCAAAATATTGTTTTCATGTACACAAAATAAAATGATAGAATGACAAAGTCAGTCACATAGATTTCAAAACTTTTTGGTATTTAATTGAATCTAATGACTAAATTAATTTAAATATAACTAAATTAATTTAAATATATACAGTTGTCTGTTAAAATGGGGGTATGAACATATGCTACTCTTATCAATCCATTAAGTAGTAGGCTCTAATGGTAACAGAGTTTTAAGAAGATCTTACAGTAATATTGAGGGGGGAATGACTGGTAACTGACACTCTGAACTATCTGAGCCTCTCATGATAAAACACTGTGATGTCTATTGGTGAGGAAGTTGTAGGTATTGCTATTGCAGAGCATTGCTGACATTCACAGTTGGAGAGAATGTGAACAATCAGCTAGCAGCTTGAAGAGATAAAATGCCATTTTC
>PVHX01018684.1:13471-36418 GCA_004024805.1 Geosciurus inauris | reverse complement strand
CATCCCCAGCCCTATTTTGTGTTTTATGTAGAGACAGGGTCTCACTAAGTTGTTGAGCACCTCGCCAATGCTGAGGCTGGCTTTGAACTTGCGATTCTCCTATCTCAGTTAATGAGATCTTTTTTTAAATTTTTAGTTGTCTATGGACCTTTAATTAATTTATTTATATTATGTAGTACTAAGGATCAAACCATAGCCTCAAACATGCTAGGCAAGAGCTCTACCACTGAGCTACAACCCTAATCCCTAAATGCTTATTTTACTGAGAAAAAACCAGTTGCAATACCAGGCTGTCCACTTTTACCTCACACCCATCATCTCTACCAGGCAAGCTGGTTTATCCAAATACCTCCTGGGAACTCAAGATTAAATCTGCCTGTTTCTCAAAGTATTAAAAAATTCTTCCAGGTTCTCAAAGTCAGTTCTTTCCCCTTCCCTGACAATCCTACCCTAAATTTAATCATCCTTTCAGCTGCTCTGACTTCTAAGCACTCATTCTCTTGTTAAACCCAAACTAGAAGAGCTCAAAGGATCTCTGAAATCGAAAGGTCCATAAGGCCAATACAGATGAGGTGTTAGTCAGAAGAAAGTAGCAGTCCTGTGACAAGTTCCTGAAGCTCCCAAAAAAGCAAGACTAGAAGCACTTGGAAAAATGTCACTGGATCTAAATAAATAAATAAATAAATAAATCATGCACACATACACAGTACTTTAAAATGAAAATTTGAGAAAGGAAGGCATAAATTATTTACATCAAACCTACATTGGCTATGGATTAAAGGGGCAGGATTAGCTGAAGCAGGGATGTTAGTAGTTAGTGATGAGCAGGAAATGTGAATGAATAACAGCAGGGTCAGGGGGTTTCTCTGTATAACCTTAATGAACAATCAAGTAACTTGTAGAACAATAACAGGTATACTAACCCGGAGAATAAACAGGTAGAAACAAGGAAACCAATTAAGAAATATGTCAAGAAAGGAAAATCAATGGGGTTATTGAGTCATTGTAAAGTTAGTATTTATGGCCATAGGTTTCTCAATGTGTTTCAGAAGGGAAATTTCATTAATAGTGTAGGCACATTAAGATGAAGTCAGCCTAGTCATTGTTCCCAGCACCTGAATTAATATAGGATTGACTTGTAGATGAATGGGATGGTTGCCATGACAGTTCTGGAGAAGACCAAGTAGGGTTAAAAACTCCCCTGCCCAATGTGAAGGAGGAGTCAGTCTTCTGATTGGTGAAAAATGCAGAAGGCGGACCCTTGGCAACCATCAAGCAGTAATAAATTTGGAAGCAGTTTTGTCTCCTTTGTTTATCCTCTGGTCAGAGATGCTCCTCTCTCTTGAGAGTGCTCTCTGCTTTAGCCTGTCTTTGCTTTCACTCATAATAAAATTCTCTTGCTTGGCTTTTCATGTCTGACTAAATTTTCTTTCATCAGGAACCAAGAACCGAGGTTTGGAGCTTTAGCTCCCCACTCTCCTATAACAGGGGAAGCTTTGGGATAGGAAGACAGCTCACAAGAGAAGCATTGGACCTTCTCCATCTCTCTTCCCTTCCACCCTCAGGCCCTCTGTAATTAAATTTAGGACATCACCACTCTCTATACCTGAGTTTTTCAATACGGTAGGTAGGCACTTGCCATGTGTCTAAATTGAGATGTGCTATAATGAATGACACTAGGGACTTTGAAAGCTTAACACAAAATAAAGACTTGAAAATTCATGTATAATTCTTATCATCACTTCATGCTAAAATGATAATGTTTTGGATATATTGGGTTAAACAAAATTTATCCGTAAAATTAATCTTATATGCATATCTACTTTAATAATGTGGTTATTAGAAAATATGAAATTACCTATATTGGTCATATTTGCAGCTAACCTTATTTATTTACTGGACAGCATCATTCTATACCTTCAGTGGCTTTTTAGCCTGTGCTTTGCCACAGGACTCTTGTCTTCCCCCTTGGAGTATGCTGTTTTCTCAATGTAATTGAAGATCATCATTGTACAAGTTGGCTTTAGTGCAATGATATGCAGGGACCCTCCATATGACTTTGTTGAGGACAATGACAGAATCATAAATTGCCATGTTGCAGCATGTGGTTGCAGAAGGTACTTTGATGCTGAGTCCATTAACCAAAAGATACCTATGTCATTACCAGCACAGGAGAATACAGCCTAATGTCCTGTGGTTAATTCCAGGGTTATTCATTGCTCTTAGAAAGTTGAAGGTAACTCTGAGGCCACTGTGCAATTCTAAGGTGATCTTAATGGACCCATTGTTTCTCAAAGCATTTGAATATTAATATGACAGTCTAGGACAAACTGGATCTAAATTATCTGGGGATTATCAGAGTTCCTTGAGAAAATACTGCCAAGATTTTTAATATTGTTTTCCAGGCTTTATTTTCATTCTTCAAAATTAAATAGAGAAATAATAGAACAACATTGTAACCATTCAGTTCTAATATAGATCAGTGCTGTCAGAACTTTCTTTGATGATGGGAATATCCAGTGTGGTAAACACAAAGTGTATGTGGCTACAATATATGAATGAACTTAAATTTACATATAAATACATGAGGCTAATGGCTACATTTTGTACACTACAGTTCTAGTTCAAGTTATCCCAAAATGTTTCTCCTCATTCTAAAAGTAGGGAGATCAGGCTGGGGTTGTGGCTCAGTGGCTGAGCACTTGCCTAGCATGTGTGAGGCGCTGGGTTCGATTCTCAGCACCACATATAAATAAATAAAATAAAGGTCTATTGACAACTAAAAAATATTTTTTAAAAAAGTAGGGAGATTGTGAACATTAAGAATTACTGGAATCCAGGCACAATGGTGCATGCCTATAATCCCATAAACTTGGGAGGCTGAGACAGGAGGACGGCATATTCAAGACCAGCCTCAGCAAATTAGTGAAACGCTGTCTCAAAATTAAAAATAGAAAGGGCTGGGGATATAGCTGGGGATGTAGCTCAGTAGTAGCATGCCCTGGGTTCAATTCCCAGATCTTCACCTGAAAAATCATTGTAATAATAACAAATATATACCATTCCCATTCTTGACTATATTCTTGATGTATCTCATTAAATTAAGAAGTACTAAATTATCAAATTCATTTTCCTATGGTCTAAGATCTTATACCTACACTTTTTAATGTAATGATTAGGCTAAGTGTCATTGGATGATACCCTAAATGAAACTGATTTGATTTTCATAGCTGGTAACAGGTGTACAATCCATAAATCCCCAACAGTGCTGACTGCTTTTTGAGAGAACAGCAAACAACAATTTGAGTTGCCAGGCATTTATCACTTGGTTGGAGGGCCGGGAGTGGAGGTAAAGGTACAGATCTCAAGGCTGTCCTAAAATGTTGTTTTCTGAATTTGTCACAACCTCCTACTTGATTTATTCCTTATATTGCTTCATCTCATCTTAAAACGGTCAGATTTAAACACCTGAGGCAAACACTGAGCCTATGATGGTAATAAAAATGATGATAATAAAGTTCATGGTAACAACTGTAGTAATAGTAAAATGAGTAACCATAGTAGTAGTACTAGTAGAATTTAGTAACACTAAAGGGTTTTTTTTAATATGTGGGGGGGATTGGTGATTTGTTTTGTTTTGTTTTGGTTTGGTTTGGTTTGGTTTTTTGGTGCTGGAAATTGAAATCAGGATGTTACCCATGCTAAGCAAGTCCTAACACTTAGTTTCTAACCCTTAACAATCTTAGGTGGTTCTTGGTCTGGTGTGCTCTGGGCCTTCCGTTGGGCTACTGGGCTGCCAAAAACAGTGAATGCTGTCTATGCAGCTAAGCAGGTGAGGGGTCAGAATATGAGAAGAGGAAATGCTCAGTGAGAAAGCAAAGACCATAATGTTCTCCTGAGTGAAAACAAGTCAAGGCAGTGCGGTATACCAAAAGCCAAAAAATGGTGACCATGCCATTTGTCCTACCAACTTGGAAACAAGAATGTGTCATATGATGTGGGAAATTAACCTAGTGAAGCCCCACCTCACCAAGCCACTGCTGTTGGTTTTGTTTTTTTTTTTTGTCAGCAATAAAAGGAATAAACTGTCCTAAAGACACAAGTATGCAGGACTTTAGATGTTCAACTTTCTGTTATAAAAAAAGGAAAACTTTGCTAACTCACTAAATATATCTTTTTTTTTTCCATTTTAAGCCTTAGGTCACTGAGTGCCAGTCTGAGTAGGATGTGGGCATGCTGGTAGGAAGCCACACCTAACAACCAGAAATTTATTATGACTCAGGCCAGTTTATTTTAATGAGAATACAGTCAATGTGAAAGGAAGGAAAATAAATGTACAATAAAACTATATTTATGAAGCAGTTTCAAGCCTTTGAATTTAGCTAGATTAGCATTACTAATTTATAAGCATTCAGTTCTTACCCATTCTTTGTATTATGTATATCTGGGATCGAAGAGAGTAAATTACAAAAAAAGAAAAATCTAGACCTGGATTTGAAAATTTTGTGTCAATGTCTTTAATAGTGGAAAACCACAAAAAATTTCTCCTGAATGATATGCTTAGGCTCTTCATCTCTCCATAAACTCAAACTCATCTTTCCACGCATGCCCACATCCTCTCCCAGCACTTCAACTGTTCTTAACCAGGGTGGGGGACAGTTTTGTCCCCCAGAGCTTGTTTGACAATGTCTACTGACTGTTTTATTTTTTGCAGTGGCAGAGATTGAAAGTCCTTTCTTGACCAAGTTGAATATACTAAAATGATGCAGAAACTGCACAAGAAAGATGTCCAATTTCAAATATCTTGGAACCTGATATCCTTTTTAAAAATGGTATTGGTGATTGAATCCAGGGGTGCTCTACCACTGAGCTACATCCCTAGCTCTATTTATTTATGTATTTAAATTTTTTTAGTTGTAGATGGACACAATACTTTTATTTTATTTATTTTTATGTGGTGCTGAGGCTTGAACCCAGTGCCTCAAACATGCTTGGCAAGTGCTCTATCACTGAACTACATCCACAGCTCCCTGCAGAAATTTGTGGTTCTTATAACTGGGTGGGGGTCCTACTGGCATCTCATGGGTAGAGGCCAGGATGCTGCTCAATACCCTACCATTCTCAGGAGAATTCTCAACAACAGTGATCCACCCACTATGTCAAGGTCATGGTTGAGAATCCCCACAACATCCTGATGTGGACACTGACTTATATTCCCAGGGCAGGAACCAGTGGTTTGAGAGAGACAACTTGGTGCCTCAGGTGCCTTGATTTTCTGTGTTTACGGCAGAACACACACTAGCAAGTTAGTCAGCTAGAATTAACTCTGGGATTTGTAACTCTCGTTAGAATATCCCTGAGTGTGAAGCCACTGACCTGCTTGCAAAATTAATGCAACTTCCAGAAACTTAAGATTCACTGAAATAATTTGTAGTCTGTGGATCATTTTTAGTAAAATGATAATTACTAACAAGAAACAATAAAGATAGCAGGTTTGGAGCCAGGCCTGGTGATGTGCACCTATAAGCCCAGTGACTTCGGAGGCAGACAGAAAGATCACAAGTTGGAGGCCAGCCCCAATAATTTAGCAAGACCCTGTTTTGAAATAAAAATAGAGTGGGCTGGGGTTGTAGCTCAGTGGTAGAGCACTTGCCTAGCACGTATGAGGCACTGGGTTCCATCCTCAACACCACATAAAAATAAACAAAATAAAGGTATTGTATCCATCTACAACTAAAAAAAATTAAATAAATAAATAAATAGAGCTAGGGATGTAGCTCAGTGGTAGAACACCCCTGGATTCAATCACCAATATCATTTTTTTTAAAAAAATGTATCAGGTTTCAAGATATTTGAAAATGGACATCTTTCTTGTGCAGTTTCTGCATCATTTTAGTATACTCAACGTGGTCAAGAAAGGACTTTCCAACTGGGCGAGATGGCACTCACCTGTAATCCCAGCGACTCGGGAGGCTAAGGCAAGAGGATCGCGAGTTCAAAGCCATCCTCAGTAATGGCGAGGCACTAAGCAATTCAGTGAGACCCTGTCTCTAAATAAAATACAAAAAGGGACTGGGGATGTGGCTCAGTGGTTGAGTGCCCCTGAGTTCAATCACTGTTAGCCCCCTCCCAAAAAAAGAAAAAAGAAAGAAAGAAAGGACTCTCCACATTTACTTTAAAGGATCAATAGAGAAGCTGGCACAGTGGTACATGCCTGTAATCCCAGCAACCTGGGAGGCTGAGGCAGGAAGATCACAAGTTCGAGTCCAGCCTCAGCAATTTAGCAGGTCCTAAGCACCTTGACAAGACCCTGATTCAAAATTAAAAATAAAAAGAGCTGAGCCAGGTGCAGTGGTGCACGCCTGTAATCCCAGCACTTAGGGAGGCTGAGACAGGAGAATTGCGAGTTCAAAGCCAGCCTCAGCAACGGCGAGGCGCTAAGCAACTCAGTGAGACCCTGTCTCTACATAAAACACAAAATAATGCTGGGGATGTGGCTCAGTGGTCGAGTGCCCCTGAGTTCAATCCCTGGTACCAAAAAAAATTAAATATAAAATAAAAAGGGCTGGGGGGGGGGGTGTCGTGTAACTCTATAGTAAAGTGACCCAGGGTTCAATGTTCAAAGTTTTTATGGCATATAATCACACTGGACTATCAGCGATGGCATATCTACAAATGCTTAACACAAATGATTGTTCTAAAAACCAAATAAGCGATTTTGCTCTCTTTAGGAAAGTATACTCACAGGCTCTATTCCGTCTTTTATAAGTGCAGGTGTAGAGACTGCAGGGCCTCACTGGCACGGACCTCAGAATCTGGAAACTTCTCCATGGTGATTTGCATGGAGAGGCTTGAAGAATGACCCTCAAGCTATTCATCACTGCCATCTCTAGCTTGAAATCTCTGTCAGTTGCCAAATAGTTTACAGAAACCTCAAAACCTAGAGGAGGAGGGCAAAAGAGGAAAAGCTATAAACAATAGAGACAGAAAATCATGTGTAAACATCAAAGTAGGGCAACATTCAGACTGGTAGCTCACACCCTGAGGTAGGGGGAGGGCGAGAGACAGTCAATAGTTTTATTCACTCTTGTGTTTCAAACTCATTGGTGCCTCATTAGACTGGGTCCAAATGACTGACTCATATGTTCTGCCTTTCTCTCAGGGCTGGCAAATAATCAAGCTGGCAAATATTCAATATTTTCAGAGAAAAGATGCTCCTCATCCACATGAATAAAAATACCATTGGTACTGGGGATTGGACTCAGGGATGCTTAACCACTGAGCCACATCTGCAGCCCTTTTTATTTATTTATTTATTTTAACTTTGAGACAGAGTTTCACTAAGTTGCTTAGGGTCTCACTAAGTTGCTGAAGCTGGCCTCAAACTTGCTATCTTCCTGCCTTAGCCTCCCAAGCTGCTGGGATTATAGGCATGTACCACTGCACCCAGCTGGTTTCTTAAACAAACAAAAAAATTTTATTCCCTGAAATCCCAATTATTCACCCAGCATGGTGTTTACATATAGGAAGAATTCAATGGTTAATATTCCTTCCAGACAGCCTGAATAAAAACAATCATTTGCTTTTGGATTGCTTAAAAAGAAAACAAAAACAAAAAATAGTATATCCTGCCAAATTACTCATGGGCGGTTTTGAAATCTAAGCTTAAATACAATCTGTGACTCTTTGCCTGTTTTTGTTCCTTGGAACATGGATAAAAACGGACAAAGTTACTCGCGAACTCTCTCTCTGCACCTCTCGCACATTCACAGTGATAGTCTCAGAAGACGATGCTTTTCAAGGTATCCGCTATGAGGTTCTGAAATTATGGTAATATTAACTTTGAATACTTCTCGCCTTCCAGCCCTGTACCCCTGTTCCAATATTGCTTCATCCACTTTTCCCAAAAAATCCTTTCCCAAGTGGATAAATAAGTTCTGAAATTAAAAAACAAATACTTCTCTTGATTCCATATTCATTCCACTACAGATTTTTCAAGGGTTTCATGTGATTACTTGGGATGCCTTCAGACAGCTGAGTGTAAGATTAAAAAAAAAAAACCCACATCATGATCCCCATCAATGCTGAGCAAGGAGGCAGTGTGATTCCATCTTCCTCTCTGCTTATGCACATCCCTACTTTTAATTGCCTGTGACCTGACTCTTCTTTGTACTGCTGTCCTTGACCCTGCTCCCTCTGAGCTAGAAAGGAAAAGGCTCCACCTGAGTCAAAGAAGAGAAAATCACACCCATAAGCCACATCCAATGAAAACAGAAAGGAGAATTACTTCCTATCACTGGACTCCAAGAACGACTGAGGCTCCAGACAGAACTCAAACTGGCTATTGTCATGCCATCTTCCCAGACAAGAATTAGACCAATCTTTTGGCCTGGACTCACACAATTTGAGTATGCATCACTTTGCCAATGCACACGCAAGACTCAGAGGTGTAGATTTGCAGCCATAACAAGAAGATTGGAAGAACATTTGTTAATCTCATGGAGGTTCCTCTCCTCTGGACCTAACTCTGCCTGGAGTCTTCAGACCAGTGACATCTAAAGTGTGTCTACATTGCCTAAAAGGTGTTTGAACTCCACCATCTGTTAAAATCAGTTTTACTTATAGTTTTATTTGTGTGTTTGTGTATATACACTTTGGGAGGAAGTATGTATGTCAAAATGTACCATATTCAAGATATGCAAAAAGTTGACTCAGGACTTCAAACCATCTCATAATAAACATTCATGAGATTATCTTGAGAGTATCTTTTTTTCTTTTCTTTTTCTTTTTTTTCTTTGTACCAGGGATTAAACCCACCCGTGGGTGCTTAACCATTGAACTCACGGGTGCTTAACCATTGAACCGTATCCCTAACTCTTTTTTTTATCTTGAGATGGGGTCTCACTAGGTTGCTTAGGGCCTTACTAAATTGCTGAGGCTGGCTTGAACTCAAGATCCTCCTGCCTCAGCCTACAGAGTCACTGGGATTACAGGCATGTGCCACCATGTCTTGAGAGTACCTTGAGACAAATAACAGCACCTCCTTTTCAAACACCTTCGTTAACTGAATTAAGTGAGGAGCCTTACAGATTAATAGCTTATTGGTCACCTCAATTCAGAATACGATTCTGCTTTCTTTTTTTTTTTTAAATATTTTTTTAGTTGTAGATGGACACAATGTCTTTATTTTATTGCTTTGTATGTGGTGCTGAGGATCGAACCCAGGGCCTCACGCATGCGAGGCAAGCGCTCTACCGCTGAGCTACAATCCCAGCCCCCGATTCTGCTTTCTTTTTCTTAACTTTCTCTTATGGAAAATTTCAAACTAATCCAAATACTATTGGCCTTCCATATCCACAGTTTCCATATCTGTGGATTTGGTCAACTGCAAATCAAAAATATTTTTTTAAAAATTACATTTATATTGAACACATACAGACTTTTGTCCTTATTATTTCTCCTTAAACAATATAGTATAATAGCTGTTGACATAGCATTTACATCATATTAGGTGTTATAAGTATACTAGAGGCCACCTAAATTTATTTTTTACTAGTACATAAAAATTGTACATATTTATATCCATGTGATATTTAGCTATATAAACACATTGTTACTCTGTCATTTTGTATGAAAATCCTGAGTATGTGAGGATTTTGGTATCTGAAAGAGTTCTAGAATCAATGCTCCATGGACTTTGAGAGACAATAGTAGAGAATACTGTACTAAAACTACCCATGCACCCAATATTTCTTTTCAACAATTACCTACTCATGGACAATCATGTTTTATTTGTACTTCTTCTTTGCTTTCCCTCCCTAGGTTATTTTGAAGCAAGTCTCAGCATATATATCTTAATTTATCCATGACCATATTTTTCATAGGAAAATATCCCCCTAATTTAGTTTCTTCTCCATAAAAATTATCTGCATAAAACATCCTCTGGTAGTAATTTATTACAGAATATGAAAACTATCAATTTTTCCAAAATTTAAAAAATAGCCCAAAATCCCAGTAACACTATAGACTTTCTTGGCTTCAACCTGACCTTTAATGTAAGCCCTTCACTTGTCTCTTGGGATTTCTGCCTTCATCTTAGATGAGAGTTCAAATGATAAATTGTAGGTTCTGACTTGGAAGTCTATGCTTAACATGAAAGTGCATTATTTATAACTGCAGTTTGGTAGAATAAAAGGATCATATGAACTGAAGTGTTTAAGATTAAAGCTTAATATACCCCCTCGAACTTACACAAGAATCTACAACCAGAGGAACAGAAAAAATATTTATTTAGTAGTGTGGTAAGAAGTTGACTCTGTGACTTCAAATAGTGCAAGCTATCAGAAAGTTCTTGGAAAAAGAAGTGGAGGGTTAGATAAATGCAAGTTATTATTACTCAATGCTAAAAATGGCACCTGTGTTATAAATGCCCAAACTAAGAAAATAGAAAGCAGTTCTGGATGACTTTGAATATCATTTTTAAGCCAATAAGTTCAAACAACTGCCACTAATGAGAATTCTGATAAAGTTGATTCGACACTAAAATGAACATTCAAAACCTGACAAGAGATACGGGGGAAAGGTGCCTTAACTTTGTGCTTCCTTTCCATTGATGTTCAATCCTGAATCAAAGCAATAATCAATGATTATCTTATGTAAAGCACCATACTGGTGCTAATATGAAATAAGCCCTGTCCCCACTCTCCAAAGCTTGTAATCTACATACAAAAACTATTTAAACAAATACTGCTCTTTTTGTTACTTTTTTTAAAACTGTGGTAAAATAAATATACATAACATTTGTCATTTTAATCAATTGTAATTAAACATATTCAGTAGTCTTAAATATATTCACAATGTTAAGTAACCATCGCCACCACCTATACCTAAAATGTTATCATCATCCCGAACATAAACTCTGTCCTCATTAAATAATAACACCTCCTCTCTCTCCTTGTGTCCTTTATTCTATTTTATGTCTTTGTGCAGTTGCTGATTCTAGGTATCTTACATAAGTGGAATGATATAATATTTGGGTGTGAATGGCTTATTTTACTGAGCATAATTAAGCAGATATTTCTTAATCAAAGCTGGATGTGATGAGTCTCAATTTAGTGCAATGAAAACATAAAGAGTACAGACTTTGTGGGAAGGAAGGATAGTAGAATGAATCGGACATTATTACCCTATGTGCATATATGATTACATGACCAGTATAACTCTACATCATGTACAGCCACAATAATGAGAAGTTATACTCAAAATGCATTCTACTCTCATGTATAACTAATTAGAACAAATTTAAAAAGAGTAGAGGCTTGAAGTAGGAGTGGCATCTGAGACACCTTCAAGGGGCAAAGGCCAAGGGATAGATGGGATATTTCAGGAATGATGAGGACGTGGTGGGGTGATTAGTCATCAAGGCTGAAGAGGACAATTGGGGTTCAACTAAGCTGAATTCAGGATTATTCAATGAATAATTCCAGAGTCAGAGGGGTCTAGGCAAATAAGTGAAAAATACTCCTTTCTTTTTTTATAATCTAATAACTTTCAGGAAGGTAATGGCAGGTACAATGTACACTCAACAGAAAGGAGGTCCCAGCTCAGCCTTCAGAAAAAAGGTTGTGATAAGCAAGGCCAAGGGCATGCTTACTGGCCATGAAAGCTGATCAAACAGATGAGTGGGCACACATGTGGCCAGAGCATGTGGGTGCTCCACAAGAAGCTCTATGGAGGTTTTAGGCCTGTTAGCCTGATTCTCAGAGGAAATATGAATAAATGACTTTTGACTCCGCCCCATACACAGTCATCAGGAAAGCATTGAGGGAAGGCTGAGCTGGCCCCACAGGCTGGGATGAACGCTAGAGCTGTGCTCACGCCTTGGGAACTGACCCACACTCAGCACTCATGTGGTCTGCACACAACGCCAAGGCTGGTGGCTGATGACATGTGGTCTAGAAGTGTCTTCTGCATACCTTCAGTCATTCTCTACAAAGCCCATCACCCAGTGGTGGCCTGCCTGTAGTGGTCTGAAAGTCTGGACCTCTATCTGCTGACCTTGCTGCAGGGGACCCTGACTCTGCAGACTTCCTTTGACACCCTGGATACACAACACTACACAACAAAACAAATCCCAAACCTGTCTGCTATCACCATTCCAAGTCTGCTGTTAATATTTATCAATGCACTGGCAGAGCAGATGCTCAAAGGATACATTGAAAAGTGAGGCTGGATGAGGATTTGAGATAAATTTGGGGAATATGAGTTTCCAAGAGGCTAGAAGGCTTTCCGAAATTATTTCATGTGTATAGGAGGAAGCAATGATCATTTCTGATGACTGACGGCAGAGCACAGGACAGATGGGAGCAAAAATGAGTAGAGCTGCAAGTCAAGGAGAGGGGATTCTTTTAATCATCCTCCATCAATCCATCACTTTTTTTTTCTTTTTGGTATCCAAGGGCACTCAACCACTGAGCCACATTCCCGGCCCTTTTTAAGTTTTATCTAGAGACAAGGTCTCACTAAATTGCTTAAGGCTTTGCTAAGTTGCTGAAGCTGGCTTTGAACTCAAGATCCTCCTGCCTCAGCCTCTTGATTTGCCAGTCATGCACGACCATGTCCACTGTCACTTTTTTATTCTTTCTTTCTTCAAGATATTAATTAAATATTTATTAAATGTCAGACACTGATCTAAGCTCCTTGGGGAAGAAAAGAAAATCCTTACCCTATGAAGCTTATCTTCTAGTCAGGAGATACAGACAATTCACAACAAATGTAATAAATAAGCCAGTTGTAGAGACAATTAGAACACATTCAAAAAAAAGTAGTAGAATCTGGAGTGCCACTGGGGAGAGGGGCATTATATTTGGCCTCATCAAAAAAGTAAAATTTGAGCAAAGGACTGAAAGAGGTAGAGAATTAGTTATATGGCCATCTAGAGGAAGGACATTCCAGGCAGGGCACAATGCTCATGCGAAGACCCTGAAGTGGGCTGGACATGGTGGTCCATGCCTGTAATCTCAGCAACTGGGGACGCTGAAGCAGGAGGATCACAAGTTCAAGGCCAGCCTCAGAACTTAGTGAGACTCTGTCTCAAAATCAAACAAACAAAAACCTCTGAAGTGGGAGCCTTTCTGGCACATTTAAGGAATAATGAAGAAGCCAACAGAGCAGGGATGAAACAAACCAGGCAGAAGAGAGGTAAGTAGAAGATGAGGTCCAGAGGTAATGGATGCAAGATCAAGCAGATTTCTAGGTCATTTGTAAGGATTCTTTCTCTAAATCAGGGTTTCTCAACTGGTATTGTTGATATTTTTTTTTTGTACCAGGGATTAAACTCAAGGGGACATAACCACTGAGTCACATCCTCAGCCCTTTTTTTAAAATTAGAGACAGGGTCTCACTGAGTTGCTTAGGGCCTCGCTAAGTTGCTGAGGCTGAGTTTGAACTTGCGATCCTTCCGCCTCAGCCTCCCCAGCTGCTGGGATTACAGGCATGCACCACCGCACCCAACTGTATTGTTGACATTTTTGACCAGATGATTCTTGGTTGTCACAGCTGTTTTGTGCATTGCAGGGTATTTAGCAGCATCCCTACTGGCTAGCATCCACTAGATGCCAGTAGCACCCTAGACTAGAGTGTGACAACAAAAAATGACTCTAGCCAGGTGCAGTGGTGCATGCCAGTAATCGCAGCTACTAGGGAGGCTGAAGCAGGCAGGTCGCAAATTCAAGTCCATCCTTGGCAATTTAGCAAGACCCTATCTCAAAGTAAATAATAAAAAGGCCTGGGGATATAGCTTAGTACTAGAGTGCCCCTGGGTTCAATCCCCTGTGCTGGGGGAAGGGGGAGTCTCTAGAGAGAGGTTGGTGAGAGAGGTTGCCACAGGTTGAGAACTACCACTTGAAGTGAAATGGGGGGAATTTAGAGATTTTTGAAAATAGGAATAACAATCTGATTTACATTTTTAAGAGGATCACTCAGTATGACTTATTAAAAATCACCTTAGCCAGGCACAGTGGCACACACCTGTAATCCCAGCAGCTCAGGAGGCTGAGGCAGGAGGATTGCGGGTTCAAAGGCAGCCTCAGCAACAGCGAAGTGCTAAGCAACTCAGTGAGATCTGTCAGTAAATAATATATAAAATAGGGCTGGGGATGTGGCTCAGTGGTGGAGTGCCCTTGAGTTTAATCCCCAGTACCCCCCCAAAAAAAATCACCTTGGGGGTCTGGGGGTGGAGCTCAGTGCTAGAGCAGTTGCCTAGCATGTGTGAGGCCCTAAGTTCGACCCCAGTACTCAAAATAAAATAAAACAAAACCATCACCTTGGATAGTGGGGTAGGAACAGGAAGGAAAGAAGCAGGAGGACTGTTTAGGATTATACAGAGAATTGAACTAAGTATGTCACAGCGGAGGTGGTAAGAAGTAGTTAAATTTTGGATATATTATATAGATATAGCATATAAGATGCGAAAGAAAGCAGTTAAGGATTATGGCAGGATTCTTGGCCTAAGCAACTGGAAGGATAGCGTTGCCATGAACTGAGATAGGGAAGACTGTGAGCAGAACAGGTTTTCAATGAGAAACCAGGAGGCCAGGTTTGGCCACCAGAGTTTGAAATGAAATTCCAATAATCCAAGTGAGAGATTACAAAGCACTGAACTGGGCAGTGAAGATAGAGATATGTTGTGCTCAAGAGAAAGATGTTTTGATTAAAAACGAAAAGTAGGGTTTGGCACCCAACAAAGAAGTAGAAGAAAACCTTGTGATTTTATGACTGGAGCAATGCTGGTAGAATGAGAATGAATTCCTAAAAACAGACAGAACCTAGCATGAGAAACAGGAAAGAGAAAGACAGTAGTCTCACCACTTATACTGGATTTGAGATGCCCAGTGAAACAGGCAAGAGGAAAAGTCTGGGAGTTGACCATGAATGCAGCTCTGGTGCTCAGGAGTAGTTACGTACCTCGAAAGAAACAAAAGGAATAACTTCGTCCTCCAAGAGTTACTGGTGTACTGAGGGACACAGACAAAAAGGAGTGATTAAGGATGTCAGGAGACTAAGAAGGAACAAAGATAACCAAGAAAGGAACAGGGCATGGGAGGTCAGGGGTGAAGAAGGTTCCAGAAAAATGCAACTAAATAGAAACTCAGTTTAGCTAATGCTAGGCTCCAATACCTACGACCATACATGAGGTTTTTAATGTTCAGGTCCAAGACCAATCCCTTCTGTTAAATCTAAAGAAAGAATTTATTGAGTCAGTTATTTAAAACTTATGCACTGAACTCATAATATTCAAGTTTGTGAAACCATAAATAATGTTTAACCACTAGATATAGCATATAATAATGAACTGCTACCATACATTACCATAGTTCATGAAAAATCTGTCTGTGCTTAAATTTATACATGGGCTCAACAGGCTGCAGAGAAGTCAAGCTTTCTGTACTACATACCCTTGGCTATCACTGATTATTTATTTCTATCTTTGGATTTAACTGATGTGTTCCTTCTGTAATGTTCTACAGACTTGGAAATATGAGGGAAAAGTGGAGATTCTGAAAGTCTTTTAAAAATCATTCATAAATTGTGTATTTTATGATAAGGTGTTTGAACTCTGCCTGATTAAACTACTTATATCTATGCAAAACATGCAGCAAAAAAGAGACATGTATTCTGACTAAAGGTTACAATAACACTGAAAGAATGACTTGATCCTCATCAGATGGACCCTTTGTTTTGTCACCTCCTAATTTCAAAAGGAAGCCTTTTGCAATTCGCTGAAATCTAAAATTGAGATTAATTTGCTACGTCTTAACTGAGAAAGCTTAGCTTTCTCCTCTCACCCACTTCTTCCCTGGGAGCATAATCCTAATCGGAGATAGTCAAAGGTTTCAAAATACATGTCTAATTGCTCTGTTACAACTAACTGTGGCTAGTAAGATGAAATGTGCTTTCCTTTTCTATTAGATTTCCCAAATCCTCATGTACACTCATTTACTCACAATTCACTCAAATTTTATTGTGTTCCAACTGTGAGTGGTCACAAACTCTTGCCTTGCTTCAGGGAGAACAGGGCATAACTGTGCCCTTGCAGCTTTTGGCCTTCTAGTGCATTCCAGTCCAGGTACTTATTAAAAATTATCTGAGTAAAGGAGGAAAGTCCTAAAAAAGCTGAAAGATTTTTCCATTTCCAACAGATCCGCAAGTAGTGACCACTCTGGGGAATGTTCGGGGACAGCTCAGGTGGCTGGGCAGCTTCTCTCCATTTTCCAGTAAACTTTTTAAACAGCAGGGAGGAGGTGGCCAGATTATCAGAAAGGAAGAAGCAGAAAGCAATGTGGTTTTCAGTGGCTCAGAGAGAACAAATTCTGTCCAAACTAAGGTGTATTCACCAACTCACCATATTTCTCAAACTTTCCCAGAAAAATTCATGAGAAGGGAGGGTATTGGCATTAATATTAATAAGTTGCCACCAGCCTCAGCGCAGAAGCATTTAACAACAAAGTAAAAAATCTCAGCTACCAACAAGGTTTGCATTTTGCAGGTTCCTTTCCTCCAGCTCTAGGGCGGGGCACACACAAAAAAGGCTGGAACAAAGAATTGCGGAGTGAAGACGGCTTAGATTTGTCCACTGACACAGCTGTGATGCTATCTCCTGCTCTGCGGGCAGCTGCGATTCTGTCCGCAGCTTTTGGCAGAGCCGGGGTGGGGGTGGGGAAGAAATACAACGAAGATCTGAGTGAGTTCTAGCTTACTGCGCCTTGGTTTCTGGAACTGCAACATCAGATTTGTAGCCTTTAGCTCCGACTCTGGCTATTTTATAATAGTCTATGCTTTCTTGAGTTATTCAGATTCAACCAACTCTGGCAACTTGCCCTCCTAAGGAATTGCCCTCCGTCCCCCACAAATGCTCTGGAACAGGTGTTCACTCGTCCAGTGCAAAAACGTTAAGGGAGGTTCAGCCGTCTAGGGACCTGGGGTGGAGAAGACTGTGCCCTCTTAGGCCCTCCTGGTCCGGCGCACCCCGCGGGAACGCAGAAAATACTCGCAGGACCAACAGCTGTCCCAGCTCTGAGATCCAGAGCCGCGAGGCAGAGGGTCGTGGGGAGGGCCATGGCCTTCTCTGGGTCTGCCTGTCCCAGCTCTGGTCCCTACTCTACTCGGCCGCCCATCCTTACCTGAACGCTTCCTTACAGCTCTAACCTCTTGGCTCGCTCGCCTCTCCGGACCTAGGACCTGCAAACTGGGCTGTCATAGCCTCGCCCACTTGTAGCTTGCCACACCCCAGACATCCAGGCCACGCCCCTTCCTCGAGGCCACACCCCCACCAAACTTTCGCGTCCCGCTACTTTCCTACGTACCGCCCTGGCCACGCCCCGCCAGACAGTGCCAACCTCAGCCCTCCGCCCTGGCCACACCCTTTCCACCTCCCCAATGCCGCTCTGCTCTGAGCCACTAGCCACGCCTCTGATCCGAGGTACGCTCTGATCCTACCCCTACCCCTCCCACAGCACCAACCCAACCTCTCTCCCTCTGCCTACCGCTGGCGGCATTTGTAGGTTCAGTCTCCTCTGAAAAGTATTTCCTCAGGTTTCTTCCATCTCCAAACACCATGACTTGATGTGCCGGGAACAGATGACTCACTAGGGAAACAAACACTGAACATATCCTTTCCCTCTAGATTTCATGTCCAATTTACCCGAGTTTCTTTTTTTTTTATTTTTTTTTTCTAGTTGTGGATGGACACAATGTCTTTATTTTATTGCTTTGTATGTGGTGCTGAGGATCGAACCCAGGGCCTCACGCATGCGAGGCAAGCGCTCTACCGCTGAGCTACAATCCCAGCCCTACCCGAGTTTCTTAACATCGTCTAAACTTGAACTGTGGATCCGTGTTCCTTCCAGCCAATTTTCATGTCCTCTAAACCAGCACCGTGGAATCGTGTTCCTTCCAGCACGTTGACTTTTGTCAACCTTAAATGCTAGGAAAATGTGTAGAGTAAGAATACTCTATTTCCTGGTGTCTCATTCCGATGATTTTTCCTAGGCACTCAGTACCCTCTTGCTGTCCAAAGCCTGTCTTGACATCACCCCACTTAGACTGAAATTCTAGTTGCATCTCTTTGTCCTGAGATTGTTATCTTTGCTGCCTCCATTTACAACTCTGGGTCCATGAGAAAACCGTGAAGAATTTATAACCAGAGGATACATTAATGAAGCATATGCTCTCCTGACAAGCAAGACAAGCTTCAAGGACCTTTGAGTCTGAACTTGTCCCAACTTAAGTTTGGATGTGACAAAAAAATGATGAGAAAGGGAAGTTGTAGCAAGAAGTTGATAGGTGGAAAAGGATTTAGCAATGGCAGGTCTTCTTGATCCCATTGTCAGGAATATTTTGGTCAGTAAACAAAGGAAGCAATTTGGGGGGGGGGTGTACTGGGGACTAAACAGGGACACTTAACCACTGAACCACATCCCCAGACCCCCTTTTAAAAATTTTTATTTTGGGGCAAGTTCTCATTAAGTTGCTTAAGGCTTCTCTAAGTTCCTGAGGCTGGCTTTGAACTTGTAATTCTACTGCCTCAGCCTCCCGAGTCGCTGGGATTAGAGGCATGCTCCAGTTGGCCATAGGAAGTAATTTCTATAGTACTTAGTGCACTGCTTTATACTATAAATTCTCAATAAATTTTCATTGAATATCTTCACTTTTTACATAAACAGAATTTTCCCTTTGTAAGCTTTGCTACTTACATTTCTTCATACGCCAACAATAAAGATTTTGTGATCACATACTAGTTCTTTTCTCTTCTCACTCTCCATTCCATTTCTGGCTTGAAGACAGTGAGAATATTCAAAATGTTGCCCTAGAAGGACCACAAGGGAAAGAACAGTTTCAACAGAACACTTTAGTTCACCCTGACCTTGAGAACTCTGCTTCATTTATAAAATGTTTCAGCTGTCAGTCATTTTTTGTCTGAAAAATGAACTCACAGAAATTGGTCCAAATAAATCCTCTATTCCTTACTGAGTTGATTTTTATATATGTAGTTCTATCTCACCTTCTCTATAAATTACTTGAGGCACCTTACTAAGATATATACATTACTAAATTAAAGAAACAGTTAACAGAACCGGGGAGAAGAGACCTTAATGGAAGGAGAACAATGTGGTCAGTAAGATTAATATTTAAGTATGTACTCTATCAGATCCAGAATGGTTCTCAAAGGCAGGAATTTGACCTTAAGCTTTTTAGCCACAGAAAAGAGGAGACAGCAATCATTTTAAGGGTTTCCAGTGTTCATAAGATAAAAATCAAGTGAGTTATTTGTTTTATTTTTACAGATGCTGTTTTGTTTTGTTTATTTTTTTGAATTTTAGTACTGAGGGAAATCCCATTTCCTCTTAAAGCTGATGCAGTGAGCTAATTGGAAATTCAGTGTTATAAGAATTACACCCAGATCCCCTCAATGGAAACTGCTGGCACAATCACAAAGCATTAAATTGATTCTATAAACCATCAAAACTTTTCTGTTCACTTGAATACATAGGCCCTCAGTGGTCTGCTGAATTCAGGATGGCAATTAGATGATGTCTTCCTAGGATGACAAATAGGTTTATGTTCACATATTGATTGAATTATTTTTAGTAATGCCTGAACAAGTATGTTGAAAAATTCTGGGATTTTTTCCAAGTTCTGAAGGAAAAAGTTCTGTGATCAATTAACAATGTTTTGGGTGCAGGATGAGTAATTGCCTGCATGCGAAAACATATCTGGCATCTCTGTTTTGTATAAATAGAGGTCTTGCATGAAAGACTTGTGCAGTCACTCCAAATAAACAATTCTCATTATAATATTTTTGATAAATAGATAGTAGAGGGCTCAAGATCTCTTTCTCAATCTGTGCCACTCACACTGGTCCCAGAACATTTTCCTTAGTTATTCTCATTGTTTGGACCACTCTTTGTGCAGATCTTCACATGGCTAGATTTTTCTCATCATTCCATTCTCAGCTAACTTGCACTTCTTCAGAGACATCTTTCCTGACAACCATATATTAAGGTTTATCCAGAACCCCTCAATCTGTACTGTGCATAGGGACCACCTGGAGATCACATTATAAAGCAGATCTGATTCAGTGGTTCTGGGATACAACGTGAGCTCTGCATTTCAAGCAAACTCCCATGCTCCATGAGAGAAACTTCTGTTTTGAAAATCAGAGCATCTAACAACAGTGGCATATGGCCCAATGCCACTTACACCTCCTTATAAAGGCTGGCAAAGAAAGTATGTATAAGCAGGGCTAAACAATTTTGAGTAAATTCTAACAGGTGGCCAAATGAGTGATTAAAAATCAGAAATCCTACCTCCTATTTTCATGCATGGCTGTAAGAATTTTAGTCTAGAAAAACAGGCATTATGTGCTAAGACCATGGAAAAAATTTCAACATAACACACAAAAAGCAGTGTAAACAATTGAAAATCTAAAGAAAAAAATGAAAATCTAAGAAGAAATATCAGAAGATTCAGTCCAATCTTGCTTTTACTGTATGTGGCTCACTATGACTTATTGGTGTTCATTCACATAATGAGACACATATAAAGCACTTAAGCATCAGCATTTAGAAAACTATCCTGTTAGTTCTCATCTTAGGAATATAATGGTGGCAAAATTACACACACTGTTTGTCTGAGTTAATTTTTATTTCCAAGCAATAGTGATTAACTTTCTATGAAGTAAAATATCATGTTAGTGTCTGGGGAAAAAAATCAAAGTTCACATTGGCTATGCTATTAATTAACCTACAAAGTTTTGATGAGACTTTGAATATGGTAGTTTCATAAAATTATCTCACCTTAAAATAGGAATAAAATACAAGGATGGAGACAAAAATATTCCAAAATCCAAGTTTCTTTATGATAAATTCTGGAAGTTGGTTCTCCTTTTTTTCTTGGCCATAAATGAGAAAAAGGTGTAATATAGATCAAGACACTTCATTCCCAATGATTTTGGGTTTCTTAGGGCTCCAGATTGTGGTTAGGATTAGTTGATTCAATTATATTCAACAAATATTCCTGGACTATGAGAAAAATAGAAATGAGCTAAATATAGTCTCTACCCTCCAGGAACTCTCAATTTTACAGGACATAAAAATAAAACATGTTGGAAATAGATGCATGTACAAATGTGAACAAAATGCTCTGGGAACAGAGGAGAAGAGAATAAAAAGTGGATTCACAAGTCAATTATAAAACTGTTCAACAAAAGCAAAAGAAAAGTTTCTCAAAGAAGGTGATAGTCAAGTTAGACCTGAAACAACAGTTATGTTTACAGGTAAAAAGTAAAAGCTGGCAGGATTTAAGTTAAAGAAATCCTGTAAAAAATACACACAAAGGACAAAGGTAGGATAGGACCAACTTGCAGATCCAATGGCTCAGAGGAGGACTGGGAAGCGGCATTAGTGTAGATGCATCTGAAAGCCAAGTTGGGACAGGTGAAGTGGTGCATGCCTGTAATCTCAGTATTTGGGAGGCTGAGGCAGGAGGATCGCCAGTTCATAAGCCAGCTTCAGCAATTTAGCGAGAACCTCAGCAACTTAGTGATACCCTGTCTAAAAATAAAAAATAAAAAGGGCTAAGGATATGTGTGGCTCAGTGGTTAAGCACCCCTGGGTACAATCTCCATTACCCATCCACCCCAAAAAGCCAAGTTGGGCACAGATTTAGGGCACAAAATTTTGGGATTCTCTGACGTTGGCTCTGGGGTGCTGAGAACAATAGTAATGTGAAAATGACTTTGAAGAGAAGGACAATGGAAGTTAGAGCACTCCATGACAGTGAGCCCTTTGAATCAAGGGCTCTTGGACAGGCAGGACATACTGCTTCAAACACCCAAGAGAGGGTCACTGTGGCTGTGGCAGCAGGAAGGAGAAGGGGACAGAGAAATTTATAAAAGGAATAAATGAAAAGGAAAAGCAAGAGAAGGGGAGTTTAGAAATCAGAGTCAGCTGGCATAAGCTTTATGCCATGCTTTCTGGACCTCAATGGTTTCCATTTGTCAACAGATGCCCTGAAATAAAGGATATGTGAGATTTCTCTCAGGATTGGTAATTCTACACCTCTCTGTGGTGTTTCGGATTAGGAACAAATGTGAGAAAAGAATGCAAGGCCTTGAGGTGAGTGCTAGGTCATCTGAAAATGAGTTCCTGAACTGACAGAGGCCAGATTTGGGAGAAAAAAAACAAAACCTCAGGACTCAGGGACAGAAAAGGACACAAAGAAGGAAAACTTCCTTAGGATAGGATAGGAGTGAAAATGAGGTGGTGGAAGTAGCAGAAGTTTAGATCCCCAGGGTCTTAATACAGGGGTCTCTGGAACAAGTTTTGACTTGGAATAGGTGAGTAGGCTCAATGGCCACAAGGCAGAGTTGAGCCTCTGGGCCGCTCTCTCCCACTTCACTACTCTGGACTCTTCCACCCTTTACTCTGCTGACATGGCTACATGCCCTTCCCTCCTGCTGTAGTCCATGAATTGAGCAGTGTTGATTCCATCTATTCTGTTTCCCTGGACTTGAAATCTCAGTGCTCCATTACTGCTTTATCTTCTTCACACTCCATGGTTACTGGCTAGGAAGCCCTTGTGGTTTCACTTCCTGAAGGTTTCTCAAGCTTGTCCTCATTTCTGTCTATGCTGTGGCCATTACTGAGGCATCTCTGTCCCCTCCCTGACTCACCACTGGTTATGGCTGGAGCCTCAGCCCTAGGCCCTCCCACAGCCGTGCACTGCACTGATCCTATAAGCAAATCTCAATGTGTGTCTCTTTCCTTTAAACCTTAGCTGGGCCAGGCATGGTGGTGCACGCCTGTAATCCCAGCAGCTTGAGAGGCTGAGACAGGAGGACCATGAGTTCAAAGCCATCCCCAGAAACTAAATGAGGCCCTAAGCAAC
>PVHX01018684.1:0-13371 GCA_004024805.1 Geosciurus inauris | reverse complement strand
GTGTTAATACAGGTTCTGTTTTGGGTCATCTTTCCCCTCTTCTCCAATGTTGTCCTGTCTTGTAGGAGCCAGCCTGAGTGTCCCCTCCTCCAGAAATTCTCACCAATGCTTCAAAATCCAATGTAGTCAGTGCTCCTTTGACACTGAGCAGATTTTTTAAATAAAAATTAGTATTGTCCTTACTTATTCATGACTTTCATAATTATGCTCATCAAAGACACTTATCTCAGCTAACTGAAATGGTGGTAACCAGAGAGCAGATGCTTAGTGAAGATTTGTTTAAGATCAAATTTAGTTAACTTGTGTAAAGTGCCCAGTAAGTACTAAAATACACTAGGTACTTAATCACAGGGCTCAGCATGAGTCTATTGGTCTTGCAGTGAAACCTAAAATGGTATAAGCTTAAGGATATAGTGAACAAGTCAAGCTCATCATGACAGTTTAAATAAGAAGAGTGTATTCACTGTACTTTGTAATTCTGGGCTACCCTCTTCCATAAATCAAAGTAGTTCTTGCATTATGAATAGCTTCCTGCATGTACTGAAGAGATTGAAATTGAAGCAGCTGGGAAAAAAGAGAGGAAACAACCCAAGACAAACTTTTATTTTCATCTTTTCCTCTCAAACTGTGAATATGCTATATAATTTATTGCAAGTATCGTTATACTTAGCCTTTATTTTTATTTTTATTTTTTTATATTTTTGGTACCAGGGATTGAACTCAGGGACACTTGACCACTGAGCCACATCCCCAGCCCTATTTTGTGTTTTACGTATAGACAGGGTCTCACTGAGTTGCTTAGCACCTCACCAGTGCTGAGGCTGGCTTTGAACTTGCGATTCTCCTATCTCAGCCTCCCAAGAAAAATTACTTTTGATTAAACAAAATCTACAATTTCTAATCTAGAGAGTTGCCAAGTGGTGCTAAGTAATTTACATGCTGACTGGATATGTAGCTCAATGGTAGAATGCTTGCTCAGCATTCATAAGGCTCTGGGTTCAATCCCTAATATCACAAGAAAAAATTTTCAGATGCTAGTTTTAAAAGTATAAGATTTCTAATCCTATAAAAGGTTTTTATATTCAGTGGTTAAAAGTTTTATTTGATTTCTTTTAGTGTGTAATAGCCAGATACATTTCCCAAAACTCCATAAAAATTAATGGAGTAATATCACATTTGAAATGGTTTTAATGGTTTTCTGTAGTAGTTTTAGATGCTATAGGTATAATAAATTCCTGTTTCTGACAATGAAACAGTATAATCAGGGTCAAATTTAAAAGGGACAGCAGTCTTCCCTGCTTCTTGCTTTATTGTAGGTAAATGGAGCCTACATATCCCCATGTGCTTTTACAACTCTGGGGAAATTTAAAAGGCATCTTGCATGAATCAAAAGAACAACACTCATGTTTTTATTTCATGTGATCTTATATTTTATTTACCCCAGAGCAGTAGATCAATAGTTATGTACCTAGAAACTGCTTTGCAATAGTGTTTTGGAATATAAAAAACAGAGAAATCAATTTCATTTTCCTGTCTCAGGAGACTGGGTGCCCTTTTAAGT
Source organism: Geosciurus inauris (assembly GCA_004024805.1). Classification (NCBI taxonomy): domain Eukaryota; kingdom Metazoa; phylum Chordata; class Mammalia; order Rodentia; family Sciuridae; genus Geosciurus; species Geosciurus inauris. Next base: position 11,810 of record PVHX01018684.1, on the reverse strand, counting down.
TGCTCATGGCAACAGTAATCTAAACTTTTCATTTATGCTCTCTAAACTCTGAACATTTGGAAGCAAATAGTAACATATCCACAATGACTGGAACTGCTTTTTTGGTCATCATTATTATAGTTCCTAATAAGTTATTAAGCCCTTAATATATATGTGAACTTGCTGAAATGAGTTTATGAAGCAAGATACACAGACATGAATCTTCTGAAGTTTACTACTTTTGTACATCAAACACTAAATGTGTGCAAGGTTTTGAAGAGTGTCAGAAAATTAAGACAGTTTGTTGAGAACTCAGCTATCTGGTTGTGTTTTCCACCTATTTATTGAGACTGCCATCAAGCATTGTGTGTGTGTGTGTGCGCGCGCGCGCGCGCACGCACATGCTGGGGATTGAACCTAGGGCTTCATGCATGCCAAGCATGTGCTCTATCACTGAGCTACACCCCCAGTCCTCCATCAAGCTACTTAACAATGAATTTGTTTTTAGTACCTTCCATATGACCAAATATCTTCATATTTGAAATCAAGTTATCAGCAGCATCTCATATTTGTCATTTGAGCTTTTGTCTTTCTATCCACTCAACAAGACCCATAAAATTTGTATTTGGAATCATGCCAGTTTGGGCCACTGATTTGGCAATTTTTTTTCTTGTTGTTAAATCTAAATATATGAGCACATTGGCACATGGGTAGGAATTTGCTTTATCCTGATATAAAAATTTTATTACTTTAAATTCCCATTTCATACCCTTTGGATATGTCTGCTTTAAAGTAACATGGAAGTCATAGATAATGCTTTTGTTGTAAAAAGAAAAATTTATTTTATGAAAGAGATGATGGACTTAGGGAGCCAGTGAAATAGCAGAGTAGTCATCAGAGTATGCCATAATAACAAATAAATCTTAGCAACTTGATGGTACAGAAGTTGAATTATTGCTCATGGCATGATGTGATGTGGTTGTGCTCCTCTCCTCCATATGATGATGCAGGGATTGAGGCTGCACCAACTTGCGTTTCTGCTCTTTTGTGGCTTCATGATTGTCCCAGCATGAAAGGAATCTTTGCCCTAAGCTATCTTCTCAGTTCTTAGCCATGATCCCCAAAATGCTATTTCATCATTCCTTTATCCATTAAAGGCTTCAGAGTTCTTCCCTCACTCCTTGTACTAGAACTACCTATGCAAGCCTTGTGTGATGATGGATTTTATCTGTCAACTTGACAGGGCCACTATGTGCCTGGATATTTGGTCAAACATTATTCTGGGTGTTTCTTTGTGTGGGGGTGGGATGTGTATCTGGATGAGATTAACCTTTGAATTAGAAGTCTGAATAAAGCAGATTGCCCTCCCTAATGAGGGTAGGCATCATCCAATCTGTTGCAGGCCTGAATAGGATAAAAAGCTGAGTGAGAAGTAACTACCCGGCTTCAGGCTATGACATCCCACTTCTAGGGCCTCCAGCCTAGACTTGGATTAGAACTGACATGAGCAGCTCTTCTGGTCCTTAGGTATTTGGATTCAAACTGGAGCTCTATGATTGACTCTCCTGGGTATTCATTTTGCTGCCTGCAGATCTTGCAGATCTGCAGATCTTCACAACCCCCAAAATTGCATGATCCAATTCCTAACAAAAAAAATAAAAATTTATTCTAGCAGTACAGTACTCATTCATAATTCCTTTAAAATAATATTAATAGGGGCTGGGGTCGTGGCTCAGTGGTAGAGCACTCGCTTAGCACAGGTGAGGCAATGGGTTCAACCCTCAGCACCACATAAAAATAAATAAAAATAAAGCTATTGTGTCTGCCTACAAATAAATAAATATTTTTTTAAAAAGAATATTAACAGATGCTCATTTGAAGTTATTTATAAAATATATTTGGAGATTAAAGGGTAAGCTCTAAGACTTCCTCTTACAAATTCTAAGATTAAAGTGCATTAAAATGCTTGAGATTAATAAGAGTAGTATTCAAAACATAATATATACATGTATTTATAGTAAAATCTGAAAAAGACTAAAAATTTAGAAAATATGTTCCTAAATAAATATTGGGTTATAGAAAAATAAAAACTATAATAGTAGACTGTTTTGAAAATTAATGCTTGTGAGATCATTCTAACTAATATTCTTTTTTAAAATATTTTTTAGTTGTTGATGGACATTTATTTATTTATTTGTATGTGGTGCTGAGAATCAAACTCAAGGCTTCACACATGCTAGGCAAGTACTGTACCACTGAGCTACAACTCCAGCCCCCTAACTAATATTCTTATGTCACGTGGTCAGAGCGGTACTCAGAGGAAAATTCATAGTCACAGATATTTTCATTATTAACTTAGACTAAAAATAAATGAGTTTATCAAAGTCGATTAAGGACCCAGACATTAGGCCAGAGATTCTGCATCTACTAGAAGAAAAAGTAGGCCCAACTCTCCATCATGTTGGTTTAGGAACTGAATTCCTCAACAAGACTCCTAAAGCACAAGAAGTAAAGTCAAGAATTCAATAAATAGGATGGCATCAAACTAAAAACTTCTTCACAGCAAAGGAAACAATCAAGAACATGAACAGAGAGCCTACAGAATGGGAGAAAATCTTTACCACTTGCCCCTCAGATAAGGCATTAATTTCCAGGATATACAAATAACTCAAAAAACTTAACATCAGAAAAACAAATAACCCAATCAATATTGGGACAAAGGAACTGAACAGGAACTTCACAGAAGAAGAAATACAAATAGTCAACAAGTATATGAAAAAATGTCCAACATCTCTAGCAATTAGAGAAATGCCAATTAAAACTACACTGAAATTTCATCTTACTGCAACCAGAATGGCAATTATCAAGAAGATAGGTAACAATAAATGTTGATGAGGATGTGGGGAAAAAGCTTCACTCATGCCTTGCTGGTGGGACTGAAAATTGGTGCAACCACTCTGGAAAGCAGTATGGAAATTCCTCAGAAAACAAACTTGGAATGGAACCTCATTTGACCCAGCTATCCCACTTCTTGGCATATGCTCAAAGGGCCTAAAATCAGCATACTGTAGTGACGCCGTCACATCAATATTCATAGCAGCTCAATTCACAATAGCTAAGCTATGGAACCAACCTAGGTGCCTTTGAACAGATGTATGGATAAAGAAAGTGTGGCACATATACACAATGGAATATTACTCAGTCATAAAGAAGAATGATATCATGGCATTTGCCAGTAAATGGATGGAACTGGAGACTATCAAGCTAAGTGAAATAAGCCAATCCCCCCAAAACAAAGGCAGAATGTTTTCTCTAATAAGCAGATGCTGACTCAAATAAGTGGGGTGGGGGGATGTTTCACAGGATTGGACAGGGGAGAATGAGGGAAAGAAGGAGAACAGGAATGGGAAAGACAGTAGAATAAATTGGACATAACTTTCCTTTGCTCACATATGAATACATGAGCAATGTAACTACACATCATGTACAACCAAGCATGGGAAGTTATATTCCATGTATGTATTATAGGTCAAAATACATTCTACTGTGATGTATAACTAAAAAGAACAAATACAAAAATTTTAAAAATAAGAGTTTATTAGTCAACTCAGAGTTATAAAAAGAAAAACAAAACAAGTATAACAACAATTAGAAAAAGGACAATAAGTGCAAATAAAATGGATGAATTAAAAAAACATGTCACAGAAATGAAAATTAATCCCAAAGCACGTTCTTTGAAAAATTAATAACACAAAATGTTATTTGTCTAAAACAGAATTTCATTCTTCCCATTAGAATATCTGTATTTACAAAAAATTGTACTTGAATTGTATTTTAAATAAGATAATTATATTTTGCCAATTTTAAAACAAGAAAAGAAAAATACCAACAAAAACAACAGAAATTCTGGCAAGTCTAATGGAAAATGAAAAAAATTATCATATTCAATAGTAAATGTAAAGAAGACAGCAAAAAATACAGGTATTTTATGGGAAATATCATATAATGATCATGAGAATACTGGGAAATCTGAATGAATTAAAATATTTTCTCATAAATTGTAAGTCTAAATAGATTTAGAAAGAAACATGAAATATAAAATAAACAACAATAGAAAAAATGAAAAGTTTTCAGAGAACTCATTCCAAATATGCTTTGTGTAGATGATTTACCTAATTTTCATGTCTTATGCTTTTTAAAGAATTTCTAAGGAGAAAATGCTGGAAATATTCCTGTACCATATTCCAGGTGGTAATATAATAACAGAAAAGTTCAAGAATGAGCATATAAAAAGAAAACTACATGCCATTCTGCCTATGAAATCAGATCTAAAAATCCTAGGGGGAAAAGTAGTGAAATAGGTCCACTAATATGTTAAAAACAATCTAAATAAAATTAAAAAATAGTTTATCTAAGAATTCAAACAATGTAAATAAATTTATTAGTGCAATGCAATAAATGTTAAAAACCCAATGATCATACTAACAGACATTAAAAAGATAGTTAAATTCCGATTATCGATTAAAAAGAACTTTAGTAAACTAGGAGTAAAAGGATATTTTAATCACAAAACACATCATAATTTAGCAGTGACTCACCAGATTCTGTGGAGGAGAAATATTCCCGTTAGGATAGAAGAAGACCCCACCCTGTTCTGTTAGTTCCACTACAATACAATGAAAGCACCAAGTATTAGATATTAGTGTTGAAAAGTATGAGTGAAACTTAAAAGTATGTGTAGATGACATTAAATACAGGGTTGCTTTCTGGGAAAATGCAAGAGAATGAACACAGATCAAATTGAAAAGTGAGAGCTTGGGTTGTGGCTCAGTGGTAGAACACTTGCCTACCATGCATGAGGCACTGGGTTCGATTCTCAGCACTGCATACAAATAAATAAAATAAAGGTCTATCAACAACTAAAAAAATTTTAAAAAAATAAAAAAATTGAAAAGTGAACTAAGAACACTGGCAAAGAGTGTGCACACACAAATTTGTGCAAAAAAATTGAGAACAATAAATACTTCAGCAGAAAAAAGGGCAAAGGATAAAATATGCAATTTATGAAGAAGGAAACACACATGGCCATTCAACATATGAAAATATTCAGCTTTACTATGTAACATAGAATCGCAAATCCATGAAGAATTTATATACTTCTGTGCCATTTGTTTTGCCAAAATATGAGTTTTGAGGACCAATAAAGCATACTGGAAAAGTGACACTCATATACTGCAAAAAATATACACACTGACATAACCCTTCTGAAAGAAATAGACACATATTAAAACCTTATATTTTTTCATATCCTTTGACCCCCAAGTTAAAATTCCTATCAGGATATTAATTGATATGTGAAAAAATGGGTAGGTTGCAGAATATTTATAATAGCACTGTTTGTTTTAATGAAAAAAGAAAATAATAAATTAGATTTTTTTAAAACTTGAGAGATCTGTAAATGAATGCAATATTACACAATCATTAAAAACTACATTATGAAGAATATTTAATGATTTGGAAATCCATCCAAAATACACCATTAAGTTCAAGAAAGAAGATGACAAAACTGTATAATTGTATGACCCCAGTTTTGTTTTTAAGAAGAAATGTATCTGTAGCTGAGTGTGGTGTTGCATGCCTATAAACCCAGTGACTAGAGAGCCTAAGGCGGGAGGATTGTAATGTCAAAGTCAGTCTTGGCCATTTAGGGAGACCCTGAGTCAAAATAATGAAAAGCTAAGGATTTAATTCAGTGGTAAAGTGCTCCTGAGATCAATCTTCAGCGCCCCAAAAATACTAAAATAAAACAGGAAAAAATATGTGCATTTATACAGATACCTACAAAGGAAAAAACAAAGCTAAAAAACATAGGTTCCAGATATTTACAAAACATTAACCTTAAAGTTGTGCTGTATTTGTGTACAATGAATAAAAATGCATTCTGTTGTTATATATACCTAATTAGAATGAATGAATGAATAAATTAAATAAATAAATAAATAAATAAAGCATTAACCTTAGTCATTGATGCTGGTAGAGTTACAGGTGTTTTCAACTTTCTTCTTTTTGCTTCTCTATATTTCCTGGAAACGATTTGTCTTGCTCTTTCAAAACAAATGAGATAACAAACTGAAAAATCACAATCCAAAGGGGAAGAGATTTTCTCCTCTTCTTAAATGAATTACACTAAAACTTAGTATTTTGTTGTCTTTGATTGTAGTCATGTACATGGCTCAATAAAAGCAAATAAGAGATGATACATACTTCTAAGTGCAGCTAAAATATTGCTGAATCACATTTCTGTGTCCCTAACATGACTTTGTTCCTTGATGCAAATAAAATACTTTGTTTCAATCTCCATCTCTGTATGTATTGACTTTTCCTCTCCCAGATAACTTCATTCAGTCTGACATTTTTTTCAAGGGGGTAGTTAAGTGAGCTCTTCTAGGAAATTTCCATTGCAGCTCACAGGGAAATTGCCAAACTGGCTGCACTGACTCTGGGCAGCCTCTCTCTGTGATACACCTTTTTTTTTTTTTTCTTTTGGTACTAGGGATTAAACCCAGGGGCACTTAACCACTGAGCCACATCCACAGCCCTTTTTATATTTTATTTAGAGTCTTGCTAAGTTGCTTAGGCCTCACTAAATTGCTGAGGCTGACTTAGAACTTGTGATCATCCTGCCTCAGCCTCCCAAGCCTGCTGTATGTAGAGTTTTTCCTGACTTTGTCCTTGCAGCCAAAGGAGGAGATGAGAAAAAGCTTCCTCAGTTAGGTTGAGATAACAGGAATGGGTCATCTCAGTATCTCAATGTGCAGAACATCTCTGGGGTTTTGCTACAGTTTCTGTTTTGACCTCTGGGGACCAGAGACAAAGTATGGCTCAGTGTGGTGGAGCTGGGGTCAAGTGTAAGTCAGCCCAGCTGGTAAACCCATTCCACTCAAGCCATTGTTGCCAATTTCTTGAACACCATATTCTCATTCTCTCACAGGTCAGGTGATTTTAACAACTGAGGTGTTGTTTTGAAGATTAGCAGAATAATCCAGGGAGCCTAGTCCATGGTAGGTAGCTCTTGGTCACTGTTGTATAGCAGTCACTAGCCACTGTGGCTAAACTAAACTAAATGCTACTAAACAAAATGTTCAGTTTCTCAGCAGCACTAGCCCCATTTCAAGTGCTCTACAGCCACCTGTGTCTAGAAGCTACATCCTGGGGAGCACAGGCACAGAGCATCTCCATCATCACAGAATATTCCATTTAGGGCTAGGATGCCCCTCAGTATCCCTTGTTCCCCAGAGATAGAAAGGAGTGATACTTGCTTCCCAAATTCAAATACCCTGTGAACCAGGTGGTTTAGCCCTGAAAAGGTGGAAAGTTCATGCCAAGGAGAACCTCCAGAGAGGACTCTATTCTTTCCACTGTACATTTAATCAGGCAATAGCAGAAGGGGAGGGGGACAGATCCCCATTTTGTCAGCAGAGGAAACATTCTTCTGAGGTAGAGTTTGGAAAAAAACAACTAATCTGTAGATTTCCATAGTAACTGATAGGAGATGAGCTATTTCAATGCAAGTATTAGCCCAAATGATGTGTGTTAATCACTAATCCTTTCAGATGGCGTTTCTCTTGTTTTTTCTGATGTTCTAATCCAGACCACAGAACAGCTAAGGCAGCTTTAAGCAGAGGATGAACTTTTTCTTGTTTCCTTCCTGTTTGCCTTGTGTTTTCCACTCCAGAAGAATGTTGTGACCTCTTTTCTGGTGACTGCTATTTCTGCTGAACTCTGTCAACAAGCATATAGCTTTGAAACTTAAAAACAGATGAATACGGCTGGGTGTGGTGGCACACGCCTGTATTCCCAGCATTTTGGGAGGGTGAAACAGGTCAAAGCCAGCCTCAGCAATGGCGAGGCACTAAGCAACTCAGTGAGACTTTGTCTCTAAATAAAATACAAAATAGGGCTGGGATGTGGCTCAGTGGTTGAGTACCCCTGAGTTCAATCCCTGGTACTAAAAAAATGTTTAGGTCTTTGGCTTAAAGGACTTGCTATTTCTCTAAATCTGCAGACAGGCATAGCCTTGAAATTTGGGACTGTGACTGTTTTATGAGTTTGGAAAGAAAATATTAAATCATCTAAAATGACTGAGGCAAACTTTCAGGAATACTTGGGACCTTTTAATTGTAGATTTGTCTTCTTTTTGTTCTATTTGCATTAAGTATTAGGACTTATTTGGCTCTGTTTGGCACATTTTGTTATCATCTGCTCTTGGAAGTGCTCAGTACCTACCTATGTCAAGCAATTGGCATAATGGACAGCACAAATATAGAATCTTTCCATCATTGCAGAAAGTTTCATTGGACAGCTCTGTTATATATCATTAACTTTGATTTTCACAACTATCAGACTTTAAGGATGACCAAAATCAAGCCTCTTCCAAGAAAATGCTTTGAAAGTGAAAGTGCCAGAGTAGCTCTGGAAGATAAAGCAGGAGGTAGGGCACCAGCACGTTCATTTAAAAATTTATTTTCTAATAGCATTGTGCTTTCTTTACTAATGGGCTTTTCAGCATAGTTATCTTAAGCTTGAAAAAATTATCCCTAAAGACCACAGTTTGATGTTTTATTAAAGTAATAATAGATTAAAATGGGAATTATTAATAAAACAGGTTTGCTTCAAGCATTTAATCTATAGTATATACTAGAAATCTGAACTGAGGACATAATTAGTATGTGCCACTTGGCCTGTGAAGCCAGGCACATGTAGAATATAAAGATATGTCTGATCCAATTTCCTAAATTTACTGAGATCTAATTATATGTTATGCATATGCATAGCAGGTAGCTAAGCTGCTATGAACATTCTTGAACATATATTTTCCATTTCTTGGATATTTACTCAGGAGTAGAATGGTGAGTCATACAGTATGCATATGTTCATTTTAGCATCTCTTTCCTTATCCTCTCCTGAGTGATATATTTTCTCATCAGTTCATGTACTCAATTCCTCATTTTGAATTCTCTAGTAGAAAAATGTAATGCCCAATGCACAAGCTTTCAAAGATAAGTTAGTTCCACTGGCAGGATACCTAGCCCAGAACTGTGTCTATCCTGTTCTGATCTAAATAGCTTGGACTTGGTTCTGTAACCCAAACTGGATTCCTACCCGTTACCAGCCAGTTCATGCTCTTAGTTTAAAGAGGAAATCTTCTGCTTCAAAGGGCAGAATATCAGGTCAAATCATCATCAAGATCTAAAAAGCAATTTAAATTCTTTCTCTGGGTGAAAGTTGATTAGCATCTTCATTTTCGCCTCTTGCAATCCATTAACAAGCCTTCCCTGTCTGAATAGTCAATGTCCACCCCTCATCAACAATGGCCTTGCTTGATTTTTAAATTTGTAGATTTATGATCATTCTATAATTCTGCTCCTTAAACAGGGAAAGAACCCAGGGGAGAGCTATGCTTGAACTTATTTTTCCTTCTATGTATGAGAGCAACTTTGAGGGAAGGGAATGTTCAAATTATTCATTAAAGTGAGGATTTGAATTTTATTTGTCTTTCAGAAAGTCACCTTTTCCTGTCTGAAGTTATTACAGATAGTACAAAGGAATCTGACTAAAGCCAGCTTTTCCTTTATACTCAAGGGAGTTGTTTAACTGCAATGTAAATTAGTTTTTAACATTCATCTCTGAGGAAAATAGCCAATATTGACTATGAGACCTACCTTCTGGTTTTCGGTAGCCAGTGAGAAGACCTATCCTCAGAGACACTGCTGACTTTAGATTTCCTGTGCCAATGTGTGGAGAGGCTATAGAGGTCTCATGTTGAAATTATATTTTAACAGCATGTTCCCCTTTCACCAAAATTTCATGTTTCTATGAAGTGGCTATTAGAGACATACTGAGGGATATTATCATGGACTACACCTACACAGGCTAAAGACCCCCTCAAACTATCCTTTGGGGACACCATTGTCTACTTATCTACACCTTTACTTATGTGAAGTTTCACAAAAAAGCAGCAACAAACTGTATAAGGTACAGTGACATAAATGACACATGTTGCTAGGCCTATGGTACACGAAATTTCTCAAGCCAAAGTTGGAATACATGATTGACCACTGTTGAATGTCTTTAGGTGACATGTCATAGTGTCTATAGACCAATGGAGAGACTGGTGGCAAATATGTGTGACAAAGGAAAATAACTATTGACTTCCTTGATCTTGAGATGCGATGGTGGTGACTTGTTGACTGGGTGGTTAGGGGATGGCCCCTCTGTGGAGGTGCCATTTAAGCTGACTGGGTTAATAAGAAGAGGCCTCTAAGGGGTAGAGTGCTTGAGGCAGGAAGACTTGGCTCCTGGTGGGATGCCCTGCATGGAGGGATATGCTGATCATGCTACCAGGCAGTATAAATCCAGCGACAGGTTTCCCCTGTGGGAAAGAACACCACATAAGGCAAGACAGGACTGAAAACAGCTTCTTATAGAGGCAGCCTCTCTTGAGCATGGCAGATGGATGGAAGAAATCCATAGCTTGGCAATGTGGGCAGAGTGCCATCTGAATGTAGCTGGATTGTGTCCTCTCCAAGTTTATATGTTGAAGTCCTAACTCCCAGTTCATAACTGTATTTGAAGACAGGATCAAATGAGGTCATCACAGTGGGTCCTAATCCAATAAGATTGGTGTTCTTAAAGGAAGAGGAGTTTAGGATACAAATGTGCACAAAGTTAAGACTCTGGGAAGACAGGCAGGGGACACCTATATAACAATGAAGAGATTAGAGAGAGGTCTCAGAAGAAATCAACGTTGCTGACACTTTGATCTTGAACATACAGCTTCCAGAACTGTAAGAAAATACATTTCTGTTGTTTAAGCCACTCAAACTGTAGTATTTGCTACAGTAGCCCCAGGAAACTGACACTGTAGAAATAGAAATACCCCTTTCAGGGATATTGGCTACATGGATCTTGGACATTGGCTGTTGTCTTTTTTTCATGTTCCTTCTTCTATGTATATTGAAGAAAACTTGAAGATGCCGAAATGCATGAAGAATTAAATAAAAATAATATAAATTCGGGGTTGGGGTTGTGGCTTGGCGGGAGAGTGCTTGCCTTGCATGTGTGAGGCACTGGGTTCAATCCTCAGCACCACATACAAATAAATAAAATATGGTGTCCTCGACAATTAAAAAATTTTAAAAAATAATATAAATTCAAAATGTAAAAGTAACTTATTAGAGATATTCAAGTAGATAACAGAATGAGGAATCTCCTCTCATTTTCAGCCACCTTTGACCTACTCCTTACTACAGTAATTCACATCAGGTTTGATCACCACCGGTGATACAGAGCTCATTCTCTCCTGAGGAGGCCTGTTCATATTTGGAGACCTACAGTTGGTATATACTTAAAGCATAAGTATATGACTGACTCAAAAAGAGAATGTGACTCCTAAAGAGAGGTCCTGGCTGCATCCATGCAGAACTTGCTGGAGAGCTGATCTGGTCAGGGCACCATGAGTAGGTGAGTGGTGGAAGGCAAGCCTGGGATTCCCTAAGAGGGTCAGAAGGGCAGTGGATGTGGGTCTGCAGAGAGGGCTGTGAGAGTTCCACTCCCTTCCCCATAGGGCTTAGGGGAGGATGGGCTCCTGTTCACACCCCAGTGCAGGCAGTCAGGGTGTGGACAGCTGGGTCCATGAGGATTAGATGGTGCTCATTCCATACCAGAAAGCATGTGTCTGGAGTGATACCCCTGCTCATTTACCTGCTCCCTCAAGCCAGATAAAGAACTGAGAGCATCAGAGGGTGGGGGTGTCTGTGAGAGGGGAGACT